>VFFE01007160.1:3182-35223 GCA_008921705.1 Burhinus oedicnemus | reverse complement strand
ATTTTATTAAAAAAAAAAAAAAAAAAAAAAAAAAAAAAAAAAATTAAAAACCCAGTCCTCCCGTCAGGGGATCAAACAGAAGATATGAAAAACAAAAATGAACGTTAGTTTAGTTATAAATGTGCTTGTTAGGTGTGTTAAATTAATGGCCAAATCACCAACATTTTTTCACCAAAAATGAGCTGCGGTTCTTTTGGAAAACAAGAAGCTTTCTCTTTACAAAGGCTAGGTTCTCCTCTAAAACTGTCTCCTAAGACGATTCTATATTTCTATAAGGTAGTTCTAATCTACATTCTATTCTAAGGAAGGAGGAAAAGTAGATTATGTAGACAGCACAAATTAACTCCTTAAGTATTAATGCATCTCCATTTTCAGCCTGAAGGAGTACATGTCTTAAGGAGCTATGAAAAAAGAAAACAAAATAAATATAACTCAACAGTCCTAGCAATTTATAATGCATATACAATTGTTCACCTGCGTCCTTTTGATTCTCTATATGAAAGAGAGAAAGCAACAAGGAGAGAAAAGAGAGAAACAAGAACAGATATGCAGGATTAATGAGCAAGTGGACTGCACAGCCCCCCAGTTATGCGTGATATATGACATTTGAAAAGAAGAAAAGTCGTCCCATCTCGCCCCCCACCCCCCCAAAGCATGGGGTTACCAAAAGAAGCTCCTTTCACGGAGGTGAAAGAAAACGCTGCACAAATAGAAAACCAGAGAGGGCGAGCTCTGGGGACACAGAGGGGATCTCCAAGTGACCGCGGGGCTGGGATGTCCCCTCCAGAGCTCGGTGCAAAGGAGTCAGTAAAAAAATCGAGGAGGAGAGCAAGTAAAGCGCATCCTTCCGCTTGAGAGCTAACAGACAGGAGACACGGAAGATCTGATGTACAGCGAAAGGACGGCCTTATACGATCTTATACACAGGGTTGGGTAAAGATCTTATACGGAGGCAAAGGGATGGCTTTTTCCAAGCGTCCTTTATCTGACCTCTAGCTCACTTCTCCCCGATGTAGCTGCTACCTTTCGATTGTGTACCAGTGACAAGCACTTTACAAATTGGGGTTACACAGAAGCAAAGTAAAAATGCATTCAGGTCACGGACATAAAGAAGAACTGAAAAAACTTACAGACAATCTGAGTTTGTCACAAACAGATGGGTTAATTGTCTAACCTGGTTTTAGGCTGATAAAAAGTGACTGGACTTCTCACACTGGGTTTCACAGACAGAAGCAACAGACAAGCCAATGCTAAAAGACTTGAAGCAAGGAGAGTGAGTTGGTTTGGATCTGGACTTTCTTGAGGTAATGAAAACGGAAAGAGTGAGGACAGCATGGAGAGGAGGGTGGTAGGTACTCACGAATGGTTAAATCCATCACTTGAGAGGCCAAGCAGAAGACAGGATGCTCATACATTTCTCTCTTTTTCCCTATAAAAGAGGATTTGGGCATGCAAGAGGCTTAGGTCAGAGGTAAAGAGGTTATAGGCTATAGGTCAGAGGAAAACTTTATATTAGGTTAAAAGGAAAGTAGCCGTAGAGTATTTTGGCATACACACAGGATAAAAGGAGGAAAAGAAAAAAAAGGAAAAAAAAGGAGGGTTAAAATTGGAGATCTACTGGATTAACCATTCAGCATGCCCATGAGTCACAAGAGAGGCTGTGACCATGACTCTAGAGGTTTGCTCTGAACTGTTTGCAAGAATATAATGATCAAAACGTCATGAGTAGAGGGAAATAGAATTTCATTGGTTTAAGGCTCCGAGATACTAAGGATTTCAGCCTTCAGTATCTAAGACTTCCACAGGTATTTCTTCATAAGCATAGCCTCAAGCACCGCTGCCACTGATTTGGTTTTGCATCTCTGACAAAACTCTCCTAAACGCGTGGCTCTTCAAATGTCAGCTTTTAAAAAAGCAAGATTTCAAAGTCATGTACAGTGCGCAGGAGGACATCCGACCGAGGTAAATTTGTTACTTGCTCTTCTACGGAAGTATTTGAACACGTAGTGGACTATGCTCATGAGAGAAAACCTGATGCATGCAGCTGGCGGATGTTGGGTTGTTCAAATTAACAATCCCAGCATGCTTGGAAATTGGTGTTACAACCACTTTTGTAGAGATAGTATCAAAAAGTGGCTGTGGCCAATCACGGATAAAGGAGGAGAAAAGCAGAAGAGAGCAGGTAGTGTGGAATGAACTATTTCTCTGAAAAGGTAGCTGGAAAAAAAAAAGGTTTGTTGCTTCAAAGTATTCCCAGACCTAAAAGTCACAGTGCAAAAAAGAGGGCAGATAATTAACACAACCAAGAAGAATTGAGGCACAAAAGGAAAAGTACACACTAACTGTTCTACTTTGGAAATGAATGCATTTTTACTTACAGATCATAAAGTTTGTTTTTGCATAGATTTATCTGAAAGAAGAGAGCAAATCTTACCAACGAGTTAGTGATATTTATACAGAGAACCTAAGGGAGCCAGCCCTGGGTAGAAGCATCCATCAACAGAAAAGCTGCTTTTGATTTTCAGTCCTTCTGCATCCTCGTCAAGTATATTTAAACATTGCATTTTACAGAATACACCAATTAAAATATCCTGTGAAGTTGAGTACTTCGATAAATTGCCTGATAATACAGTGCTTATGAAACCTTCGTTCCTTCTCTATTTTTGTCACTCATTACCAAGTCAAGAGCTGATAAACATCCTTTTAGTGCCCAATTCTTAAGTGTTTCTCACTGGATGCATAACAATGAATTCATTACCACTGGTACACAATTTGCATCGTTAGACAGAAAAAAAATGGAAAAAGAGAGGACATGTCATGTACAGAACCTGGACAATTTGTCATATAATAACCCAATTTTTTATGTAAACAAGAACTAAGAACAAATCAGAGGGAGTTTTGGGGTTTTTTTTTCTCCTCTCAATATTGTCCTAGAGGCACACAACGATAATCTCAGCTGTGGGAAAGCTTCACATCACACATGACAGAAACCCAAAGTCTAGAGCAGAACATACCATTCATCTGGAACATACAGGTTTAAACAATTGGGAACTCAGATAAAGTTGGGTAGGAGTTTCAAGTTGGGAATAGCAGCCAACAAGGTACCAACGTAAACTGATTAACACGTAAAGAACAACTGGATCGTAGAGCTTCAGCTAACACATATCCTCTAGCAAGCTTTAAAATGTCTTTTTGATGGCTACATGTGTCTCTGGTCACTGGTTGTTATTCTCCCATAACTTAAAAGGTCAATAATATCAGCTACGCCAGATTTAGAGTGACAAGGAAGAAATCTGATGCAAGTATGGAATCACTGATCAATGACTGCTATGCAGACTGCAAAGACAATGAAATACTCCCAGAAAAAAGACATTTTAAATTGGCTACAAATGATTAAGCATAGATTAAACAGTTTTTCAGCTTCTTATTTTTCATTTCTTTCCTAAACTCCACTGTCACAAGCAATTAGCTGCACTATACCTTCAGCTGCAAAGATGACATCCCAAGTATTTCTCAATTTGTTTTTTAAAACCACGACATGAGTCTGAATAGTACACCACTGGCCAAATGCACTAACGATCAAAAAAAAAAACCCCTACAGTTCCTTTTAACTGTTTCCTCTCTCTTTTCCAGAAAAAGAAACGTTTTGCATAGCTTCCATTCTTAACTGCTTCCGAAGCCAACACCACAAAAATGATTCAGAATCACATCAGTTTTATTGACAAGCGAATAAACAGTGAATGAGCTTCTTTTAAATAGCTCCCAGCCACAGCTGCCACCTAGAAATATAACAAAATTGTAATTTCACAAAGAAAGAGCCTTACCTTCAATTTTGGCATACTCTGATAGTCGAGTATAATTGACTAGAGCTGCTTGCTCCAAGCATTTACGGATGACTGTTTTTACCTCCTCTTGAGGGACCGGAGTAACTATGTCTTTCATCAGAACCTTGACACAAGAAAATCTGATTTGTTGTGGCATCGGGCACACAGAACTGCTTTTCTCCAAGCCCAGCACATACATCCATTCCTACACTAGCGCTGCGTGGCTCTCGGGGTATGCAATATGCAGGATCTGCTACAAAGTCACCTTGGCCAGCTTGAGACGTGGGACCTACCCCTGCCGTGTTATTTCCCTTCTGTATCTATACCCTATGGCATGCCCCGAAATCGGTGCTTCTGATTTTTTGGGCATGACATTAAGATCTATCACAACTTCCCCAGTGCCAGGCAACGTTATGCCCTTCCCGGGCTCTGCTGATTGACTTGGGTTTAGGTCTGGGCTTGGCCATACTGCGGGTTAGTAAAGGTGAGAAGGACGTCGGAGGAGCAGGGAGGCTGAAATAAGGATGGGGAGGATGATGGTGAGCAGGTTTCATATGCCCGGGGGAAACGAGTATGCCTCGAGATGGGAATTTCACCGGACAGCAGCCAGGCATCATTTACAAGGGTCTGCAGCGTAGATGCTTGCCAGCGAGATCCTCCACCCTTAACTATCAACACAGACGCAGGCTGCGCTGCTTTAGTGGCCAGGCTACACACGCGCCTCTGAGCTGAAGCAGGAGAGAGAACAACCCCACCTAAAACCCCACATTTCAATATTAACTGTATTAATTGCACATCCTATGCAAAAACAACAGTTCCTCAAGCTCTTCTAGATGGAAAGATCCATGAATACAGGTAATTTTAACTACTCCCTGTTATTCTTATGCTTACCCTTTCCAGCAGCGATAGAGTAGCTTTTAGTGCACCTTCTGGACGGCCAAATGGAAAGCAGTACCTAGAAAAACCACATCATGTTAACATCAGACCAGGAGCATGCAAACAAGCCTTTCCAGTGCTATAAAGATGCGTTCCTAAATACGCCCAAGCAACGACCTAGTCCCTCTGCCCGGAATGAGCAGTCTTTCTACAGGGTAACTCTCCAAAAGGGTTTCATGGTGTGGACACTAAGGCAGCAAAACAGAATGCGGGGTAGTAATAAGTTGATAGTTTTAGCAGTTTATTAAATCTGGGTGTCACCTGGAGAGTGTTTAGATTTCATAGGAGAGAGTTAAATATTCTTGTAAAAACAGAACAAAAAATAAAAAAAGCCCCTCTGGAAAGGACATTTACGTCCAGCTGGAGAGCCGGCGATGCACCAGGCTGGAGGTAATCGGCTGAAGCAGCCACCGTCCCTGGCAAGTGGCAGCTCCAAAGGGCTCGCGCAGGGACTCTGCGTGCGAAGGCACATCACCCGACGGCGTGCAAACCTGCACTGCCCACCCAGGAGCCGGCTGGTGTGCAGGGGCGATTCATCCCTTTTTTGTGGGGGCAGTATCCATCCTTTCTGTAACTACCACATTCCTGCAGAAAGCCCTGCCTGTCCATATATTAGGGAGAAGGGAAAATAAATGGGCAGTAACTGAGCAGAGGGGAACAGAGAAATAAGAGGACAAGGGATTTTTTGTTGTTGTTGTATTTTAGAAAAAATCCACAGCATTACCATGCCTATGGCAGAAAGATGCTTTGAAATACCCTTTAAAGGTTATATATTTAAAATCCCTCTTCGGCTACAAACACGCTACAGTGCAAGCTTCACTGCCCTGTGTAGGTCTGTGCCACTTATGCAAAATTCCCGTATGCATTCAAAAACCTGCCTTTTGGCTTTGCTGCTTATGGGAGGGAGCTGGGAGGAAATCAGTCCTCTCGCATTCAGCCTGGGCTCTCTGCCTTTACCTAAAATGCGTGATCTGATTCTCCAGAAGCAAACGAAGCCGCTCCTTGATCTCTTCGAAACGCTCTTTCTCGTCTACGGTCACAGTTCCTATCCCGTCAGGCCTGGAGGAGAAATGCCACGAATGACTCAGACTCCACCTCGCCAGCCTGGTAACTCATCCCCACAGCCCACAGCACGCTGCCCTTTCGGAAAGGGATGTCACCAACTATGAGAGCGGGGACAGTGGATGTGCCACGCCGAGACACGGGCGGTCGCGGCAGCACCACTGCCGAGGTATCAACAATAAATAAATAAAGAAATATCCCCTCTCAGAGTGCTAATCTGGATGTGGACACCCTCCCACTCCCCCCCCCCCCCCCTTTATTTTTTCTGTGATAGAGAAGTTGGAAAAAGCAGAATCCCCTTTTAAATATAGGTATATGACAGGGAGCGCAATGCCAGCTCTCACTGCAGGATTGGGCCCATTGCTGGCAAAACAGGGACTTAATTTCTGCAGAAAAATTCACCTGCTAATTTAACACAGTTCACAGTATAAAAGAATATTGACAACAGACATACACACAAACAGAATATAAAATTCTGCACTCCTTCATAACCGCTGAATCACCCCATTATAGCGATTTCTTGAAGTGAGCCATCTTCAATATATTCTGCCGAAATGTGCCTAGAGAGCGACATGCATTTTGTATTTGAAAATGCAATGCCTTTTCAGTCGTTTAATTTTAATTTATAAAAATGAACGCATCGATACAATTTATCACAGATTCTCCCGGACTATGTACGACACTCTGCTCTTTCAGGAGTGCGCAGGAGTGCATTGTGAGACACCCAGGTCCTGCTGCCCTGGGGTATTTCTCATCTTTCACAGAGCACAGCGTGCAGGCGAAGCTCTCCCGGGGCTGGATGATGCGGTGGTCCCCGTGCTCTTCCACCCCGTACCTCCGCCGATGCCAACCCATCCGAGAGTCGAAAGCAGCAATCCCCTCCTTCTCCCCCACACCCACACGGCAAAATACGCCGCGCAGCAGAATCCCGGGCGAGAGGAGAGAGCGAGTCTAATCCATCCACCAAAGGAATCGGCCGGGCAGACAATCAACGGCACCGCTCCCCATTGCCGGCGAGCAAAGTCTACGGATTTGTGTACTCCTGGGCAACTCTGCTGGCACAGGCAATCTTTAGGTAATGTAAGACGTCTTAAAATTGAACAAATGTTCTTACTTAAAGGCCTCCTCCAGTGTTCAGCTTAAGCTGCATAAATCCGCAGTACTAGACTGGTTTGGCTATACAAAAGACTTGGCAAGGGATTACAAAGCTTCTAATGAACCTCCTGT
Source organism: Burhinus oedicnemus (assembly GCA_008921705.1). NCBI lineage: Eukaryota > Metazoa > Chordata > Aves > Charadriiformes > Burhinidae > Burhinus > Burhinus oedicnemus. The sequence goes on along the minus strand of VFFE01007160.1, from coordinate 28,174 downwards.
CAGGGGTTAATTGGTTGGCTTTATTTTCCTCTTAAAGAATCAAAGGCCCTAAACTTAAAAAAACTCCAAACCTATAAAAAATTAAAAGCTATAAAATCTGTACAATCACTTCTCCTTGACCCTGCATTTAGTCAGTTCTTAGCATCATAAATACGAACTCTGATATTCCAATACAGGTGAATAAACCATTAAAATATTTCGGAAGAGGAACTAGAAAATCTTACGTGATCTTTACTGAAAAATTTTAATGCTAAATATACATTAAATAAAACTTGCAACATGGACACAGAAAAAGACTCGAGTACCAGAGGATGTATTTAAATTTAAACAGCATTTAATCAGAAATCTTGACTTGATTATTTGCCAAATTCAGTTGTGTATTAAGGAAAAAAAAAAAAGGAAAAAAGATTTAGGCTGAAACTTGGATAAAATGTCTCAGCTGGGGAACACATTTCATAAACAGTTTTGGAAGTATGGATCTGGTCTCATTAGTACCTAATTAGGACTAGTTATTTTGAAGAAATGAGCAAGCCACAAAAAAACCAAATTAGATAGCGAGCAAAAATTAATGTCTGAACATGCTTAATATATTTTTATTCCAAAGTTCCATAAAATATTTAATATTCAGACAGAGATATTCATGCCTTTTGTGATGCTGTGCACCTCACAGCGCCTGCTTTGCTCCCAAGCAGAAGAGCAGATAATTCAAGGCAGACCGCGATAAATGCCGTACATTAAGGGGCAGGGTTCAAGCCCTCATTTGACTTTTGGCATTCGGTTCTCCCCCTGTACCCATAACGGCTCACAGAGTGTCACTAGGTTAATTGTATCAGCGCTGACAAACGAGGTAGGAAAAGCCGCCTGCCCTGGCAGTGATTTGCTGATGGACTGGAAATGGTCTGAAAGTTATGTTACCCTTTGCTGGGTCAATAACCTCAACTGGTGAGATTTAATGGCAGGATCTGACAGCTCGGGTTGGGTCGCAGCCCTTTCACACGAATCATAGTTTCTCACTGTATTCAAAGGGCTTCAATTTTGCCAGAACCAGTTATTTAGCACTCGCCACATAACGACTCGTGGTGGAAGCCCGAAATGGGCTGAGAGCATCAGCCACGTCCCGGCTGGGCAGCAGCTGGGCAGCGGCAGCTCTGGAAGCATCATTTTGAAAACACTGACCCACATGAAGATGAAGGGCGGGTTCTGGAGAGCGAACCTCTGGCCAACGCAGCTCTCGCCCAAGTCACAACGCCCCAAGGGATGCCAACCCAACCACCGAGGTGCATGTAGACCATGTAGGCTTAAACCCCTGGTCTTCACCTTTCTTGGGGGCCTTTGTGAGTCAGAAGGACACCAAACCCAGTGGCTCTGGCCACCGCTCCCTCCACGCAGGGCCCGCCGCATGGTGTAAACGCATGCCACTCTCGCGTATCATGCTACTGTAAACTTGAGACAATCTACAGGTCAGCTGTAGCCATTTTTGGAGCAGCACGGATGTCTGGAAGGGCCTGCCAACCGAGAGCCATCACCACGGCAAGGACTCCCTTTCTCACCCAGCTGTGGACTATATCGCATCTGACATGATGAGCATCTCTTGAATCTACCTTTCAAATTTTCGGCAAACCATTTTCTCACTGTCCTTCACAAAGTTGACATTTTCGGCAGCATGATAGGAAAGATGTCATGTCGGCTGCTTTTCAAGTTGTTGTCACAGTGGTTAGCACCAGTTCTGTCATCTTTGCTTTCCTCACAATCCCCCATCTTGAGCCATGTCACAAATAATAATACTTCCAATGTTTTTGTCAAATTTCAAATACTATAACCCAGCTGCACATCTTCGGATTTACTAGTTATGTTAATCTTTGTTGCTCATCTTCCCAGAAGCTGAAGCATTAGGAACTCATTAATTAGTGACAAATGCAGGATATACATAGAACTGGAAAAACACTATCCAAAGCCTTGCACTTAATTTATTAGCTTGGTAATTTTGAAGCCTAATTAAATATTCAAGTCAAATATACTTTGAAAATGCAATCTTTTTGAGGGAACATATTTATTTTCCCTTTTGCAAGAACACAAAGGGTATATAGCTTAGCATCACTATAATTTTAAGCTTCACTTCTGTGCTCTACACAATTCCAGTGCATGGCTGACGGGCTGAAAAAAAATCCCCAGGAGAAGCTCAAGTCGCACCAGCTCGTTCTGATGCTTATTGGCAATTTTGTTTTCAGCAAAGGTCTCCAGCTCAACTTTGATATTTGCTATTTGATCTCAGGGACGGAAGCACCGACTCCTCCAGCGAGCTGCATGTCTGCAGCAAGGCTGGCTAAAACGCAGCTGGAGGAACTGGATGTTCTCACACGCAATCCTTATTTCACTGAAGCAGTGATGGGGAACGAGAGGAGAGCAAAAGGGTGAAACAAAGTTCTGTACGTACGTGGTATATACAGATGCACGAGGGACAAAATGGGTTTGGGTCTACGAATTTGGGTCAACAAACAACATAAACTTCTCCATCTGTGTGGAGACACAACTTCATCCGATTCCTTTTAGCTCCTGCTCACGGACACTTGAGGTGTATGGCAGAAGTTGTGGGCAGAGAGGGAAGCAGAAGGGCAAAAAAGGCAAGAAAAATAAATAAGGAAAATTTTAATTATAAGTAAACAAGTTTCAGATCACTCCTTCTGCTGCAGATTCACTATGTTGGCTCTAAACTAGTAAATTCCCACTTTAAGTATTTCATGTGAAAAGTTCTAAATGCCGCTTTCCTAATCCCCCCCTTGTTTTTAAGTTTTACGCCATGAAAACAACAACATCAACAAAGCAGGTGGTGAAATTAGAAAAAAGGGTTGCAATTTAAACAGCAAAAATGATAGTCCTCGTTTAGCTTAGATGGTTTGTGCAAATTCTGGGGTTAATTATAAATTATAATTAGGACCTGTGATCCTAAGGCCACTGCTTTATTCTGCAAGCCCCGCCTCCCCCCATGCCCTTTTCTAATTATACCCAGTGCCCCCAGGGCTAGTTATGCTGCTAAAACAAATATATCAAAATGATTTTTTAACAAAGACTAATATATGAAGCAATAGCATGCATTTGTATGCGATTATAAATATACAGTATAGCTCCAGTGGGTTAATCTCTTTGACATAAGCCTGTATGAAATACCATGGCGGCTTATAAATGAAAAGACATACCATCTTTTACACCTTTTATGTTTAACTTGTCTACACTTTTTTTTACTGGGGAAAATATTGCTTACACGTAGCAAACAGATCTTTGCACGCACTGTGAGCCCTGGCACACAGAGCCAAGGGAAAAAAAACAATGTCAAAAACTGATGCAAATAATTTGATTTTTTAAGTAACAACTCAAATATAAAACACGTGCTGCCTTCAGCTCCCTTGCTGGTTGCCAGGTGCAGCACATATGAGCTATACAGTAAACATCGATGATTAGTGCCTTGGACGGCATGTGTCAGGATAGGCTTTCAAAGGATCCCTCGCAGGAAGAGTTGCCTGCGCGAAGTCCCACCGGTTGCACGGGGACTGGCTCTGGGGACACGGGCAGGACCACAGCTGCCCGCCTGCCGCCTCCTACATCTCCCCCAGCAAATCTGACCTGAAAGAGCCCACCTGTTTAGACCCCTTGAAAAAAACCTCATTCAGCAAACATCGATTTTTTTTCCCCCCGACTCCCCTTTCTTCTGGGAATTCACACCGTGCGCGAAATGCCGGTTGAAAGCCCTTTGTTCAGCCCGGCCCTCCGCCCGCTCCCCTGGGCGCTGCCCCAGCCGCTGGCTCGGGATGCTGCCGAGCATGGGAGCCATTTCATCCGCCCAACTCCTGCCTTCATTTCGCTTGGGCTCTCCTCCACGCCGCAGCACCGAGCCAAGTCACGGCTCATCGCTTCTCATGTGCGATCTACACCCCTGACGTACCGCGGCTGAACCGGATGGTTTCTGAGCACTGCCATCCTACACCCATTGTAATGAATCACGTCAGCCGGCCGCACGGAGCCGGTTATCTGCTGGTGGCTGGCAACCCACCGCCCTTCAGCACAGACGCCGGATCCTATCCAACAGAGAGCCGTAACGCACGCCGTGTCACCGCGGACTTATCATGGGGCTGCTCGGGACACGGAGCCGGCACCTAACGAAAGGTTACGGCATTATGCCCTGCCAGATTTTAACCTGCCTTACCGCAGCCAGGGCTATGCATCCGAATGAGATGCGGAAACTAAACACAAAGTACTAGGGAAGCATATGCAGATACTGTGGGGTACAGTGTTCGTATATTTACTGCTTCTTTTAAAAGACCAAAAAGGTCCTCTTCCAGTTTTTTAACCAGCTGTATGGAAATCTTGCCTTTATGTGAAACAGCCAGATATGTAATCAGAATACGATGGAAAAAATTACAAATACGTTATGCAGACTTTTCAGTTCCTCGAGGTTTATGACAATAACATTATCTCTGCTGTAAAACCTAATAAAAAGTTAGTTGTAAAAAACTAATAAAAGCCAACTGGCTAATGAAAGAGCTACTTCTTGAAAACAAGTTTGATTCCATAAAATATAGCTTACAGGAAAAAGGGCAAGCCACTCATATACCAAATTAATTAATAGAGAGACTTGTAGCTGCTTGGACCGTGGGAAGTTATTGAACAACTTGCAGAAAATGATGGTGTTCAGTCATTATTAGACTGGAGGGGATTCAGTCCGGCATCCTCATTCTGGTAAGCTCAATGTCTGCTAACATTTAGCCTGCACACAATCGATATTTTAGTCTCATTTTCAAAAGTTTGGGGTTAGCAAGCACAGAAAGACTCTTTCTTGATGCCAACTTTAACATTTCAAAAGAAAGTTATCACGTGGCTAAATCCAAAAAAGGCACAAGCGAAACCAAGGTCACTCCTGAAAGCCACTCCTTTGAAAGGGGCAGGAACCACCCTTCAAGGTTTAGGCGCTAATTTTGGGCCTGGGAAAGCTGAGCTCAACTTTCTGATCCGCAACACCTCTCCCATGCGCAGACAGGGAAGCAGCCCGGCTCCTCTAACGCACCACTTCTCTGCGTGTCAAACGACGCCCGCAGTACTGTCACAGCCCTCCAACGTGAGGACAGTGACAAACACGGAAACAGAAGGCTGCGAAAGACCTGGGCGATCATGTTAGACCTTTCATAACTTTACCCAAAATCATGACGTCTTCTCAAAACCATTCCTGCTTCTTGCCTTTGCTAGTTTTTTGGAGGGCTATCGTAATGGAAAGCAACAGCCTCAATAACTACAGTGGTGGTACCCAAAGCAAACAGACATCCATAAACACACAGCGCGTGTCGTCAGGTGCCTGAATAACGCTATGCCTTTCTTACCTGTCACGTAGGTAAATACATCAGAAATCACAACAGCTTCCATAACGGCAGGACTTTACAAAAGCCATCCAGTGATAGCTGGTGGACAAAAACCCTGTTATCAACTCACTAGTGACCACAACGGTGAAAAAGCCTCGACCTCCTCAGTCTCGGTGAACAGCGAGTACCTGGGTAACAGCAGAGAACCCTGAGGATATTCACAGTCTTTGCCTCTCGCTCGTCCCTGCCAGCCTGCACCTTACATATGCGGGTGTTATCTGCAGCAGGTGAACTTAGGACAGGCAATTTACATTTAATTCAATTTTTACTTGGAAAAGGATGAAATTAACAGAAAAATTAAGGGGACTGTCATGCAGTGATTTACAGCCTTGGTTTGGAGAGACGATGTCAAGCTTTCAGGGGTCTGTATAAGCTACGTGAGCCCAAAGGAGGTGGGGGGGAGACCAAACCCTGACATAAAAAGCAACAGGGCTCCAAAACATCCCCCCCAAATCCCGTTTTGATCATTTCACCTGCTGCAGCCGCAGGGCCAGCTCCAAGCTGGAGGTGCATTTCCACCAGCAGCCGTCCTGCTCCCATCCCGGCCCTGGTGCTGGCGAGGCGGGAGCCGGACAGGCGAGGAGGCATCGTCCTCGCGTTGACGCCTGTCATCCTGTCAGCCTTGACCTTGGGGCTGTCCTCAGCATCCGCACCGCAGCCTGCCTGCACTTCCCCGCTGACTGCGAGCGACTGTTGTCTCGCTGCCTGACCTTACGCAAACACGATACAAAGAGACAGCCCACCTCAGCTCCATCACTGTCTGCTGCTAATACAGGAGATTGATAGCCACATGGAATTATCTCCCTGCTCGACCTTCATCACTGGGTGGCATATTCTGACTGACAGCCAACCTCATTCTGGGGAAAGCTAAACCACCCGCTTGGGTTTTTTTACTGTCTAAAAGTGAAGGAACTTCCTTTTGTAAAGAAAATCAACACTTTCTCAGTTTCGACAGAAAAAGATGCCTTTGTTAAACAGAAAAATGTCTTAACTCGAATCTTTCCCAGACCACCGTGCATACCAATAACAACGCAATGCACGGCTGCTCCAAGATGCTCCGTGGGATGCTGCGCCGGGTCCTGGGGCAGGCGCGCTCCTACCTCTACAAATTTTACAGGGAAAGTTTTTCAGCTCTGCCATGAGCTATGAGTTCCCCGGGGAGAGCACGGCCAGCCCTAAGGCGAAGAGCAACGTATGGTCGCGGCAGGTGGGAGGATAGCCGGTAGCTAAAGCAAACCCGGCTTTACACACGTCGCAACTGCCAGCAAGGACTGCATGGGTAAATATTGGCTTTGGAAGTGCACGATGCATGTGGCCCAAACAGCTTTCTGAAAAGAAATCGTGACTCTTCTGCTCAGATATTCAATTTCTGATAGTAGACACAAAAGATACGGAGTCGCATTTTCTCCCAGACCCCCCGCGGTCCCTTTTGGTGACGTCCCGATAGCAGAGGCCAGAAACCACACTCCACAGTCTCCGTACCGACCTCCTCCGGCTCCCGGGCGTTACGCAGAGCCTGCCCTCCGCCAGAAAGCGCCATGCCGCAGCCTCGCAGCTCCCGTAATGCCCAGGCAACAGAGAGCCGGCAGTGACCAAGAAGGAATATGAACCTTCAGCCTTCTGATGTGAAGCCAACCATCAGCTAAAGACAGCTAAGTCGTAGCAAAACATCTTCTTCCTTTCTTGGAATATTTTAGACAAATGACCCGAATAGCCCGGCCGTGGCCGAGCTGCCCCTTTGGCAGTGGCCAGCAGTGTCCCGGCAGGGCGCGGTGGCCACAAGCAGCCCTGGGCAGCTGCACAGGCATGGCCTGGGGTTGACACACCACACGGGTTTTAAAGCAAGACATTTTCCTGAGCCCACAACTCTCCAGCCCCACAGGGAGGGAATGGCGGGGTGTCACCAGGGTCAGTACCATGAGATACCTCCTGCCACCGACCCCGGTGAAGAGGAGGCTCCAGCTCTGGCTATGCTGGAGCCTGTGAAGATGTACACAGGGTAGTCATGACCAGCATCTAACCTCCTCTCCATTATGGGCCAAATGGGCTTTAAGCCAGGTCCTGTCCCCCCAACAGCCTTGTGCTGGGATAAGCCCTGCCTATGGAGAGGGGCGATGGGGGCAGCCCGTTTCCCCTGCCCGGTCTCCACCCCTGCATGCCGTCTCAGCCATCTCCTAGACACACACTTAAAAAACTCAAGGCCCTGACCCCCTACGGGGCTTGGGTGCCCAAATGCCATCCAGCTCCCAGGAGAGCGTACGATCCGAATGCCGGTGTCGCAGCGGGTCTCCCCATGCTGCGGGGACCCAACCTGCCCCGTGTGCTCAGTGACCGAGGAGGCCGGTGCCCTCTACAACACACTCCTGCGCACTGCGCGCTTTCGCTTACCTTTTCGGCTCTGGATTCGGCTGGGATTTGGAATCTTTCCTTTTTTTGGACTCCTTTTTGGAATCCTTTTTTGTCTCCGCTTCAGCGGCAGGGGCATGAGAGACTTTGCCCCCCTCGCCTTCTGCACTTGGCTGTGACCCACCAAGTAATTCTGCCATGTGTTGGCTTTGGGGAGTGATTGAAAGGCGGGGGGCAAGGCCAGCGGCAAAAGTGAAAGAAACAAGAAGAAAGCATGAAAAAACTCGAAACAAAACAAAAGGACACTAAACTCAGAGCAAACAACTGAAATCAAATTAACAATTGGCAAAGAAGGAACGAATGAGCAAAAGAAAGTCAGAACTAAAAAAGAAACTAAGGAAGCAAAAACTCGGTTTCCATGACAAGATGTATGAAAGTAACTGCAAAAGCAAGCGGCAGCCTTTGCAACGTGAAACCTGGGCAATGTGTGTCATAATTCGGGATGGTATTTACCAGAGGGTTTATGAAAACACATAATTATTTTATAACATTCCTTCCTTCAGCAGCATATGCAGGATAGAGAGCGCTATCTCAGAGTATATAATGCAACGTAACAGAAAAAAGCAGAAAAAGAAGCTGCAATAGATGCTACAGCTGTCAACAAAATAAATAGAAAAGGCAAAAGCACAGCTCCAGTTCCTCCCATCAAGGGTCTGCCACATTTGAGGGAAAGGAATGAGCTACTTCTGAAACTGAAATTGCTTTGCAACAGCAGCAAGATAAAATTTTCAGTTATGTCTAAGAAATTTCTGAACTGACGTCACACGGGCTTTAAGAGAGACATGGGTGCCCGAGGGCATAAAGCCTTTCTGAACGCTGAAGTTTGATGCCGCTGAAAATTCCACTGCTGCAACTTGTCAGATCTTCTCGCGCAGCAATTAAATCAGCACAGTATATCATTTACTTCTATTTATTGAACCCGTGACAGCCACACGTACTTCAACTCTATCTTGTCCAGAACTGCATCTAGCAGCTGCCCGGGTAAGAAAGTTAAAACCCCTCATTTCTGGATCCTCTACGTGCATTTTTATTGCTTACATTAAACAAGCAACGAAACAAACAAACAAACCGACTATGCCACTAGAAGCGCTGCTGCCAAACATCCACTGTGAAAACAAATTGAGGACTGTTGTGCATTATCCAAGGAAACCTGTATTTGACAAAGTCATCCCTTGCTGGCAGGGAGCTGCTAGCCGAGAAGAATTCCTTACCTGTTGCCATGAACATGTGATGCACAAAAGGCAAAGCTGTAGTGAAGTAAGGTGGGGTCAATCATAGCTCCGTTTTCTGCGCGCTCTAGCAAATCTCTGAGGTAGCAGAGATGTCTGTGACAGCCTCTCACTCCATTACGTGCACAATACTCATCTAGCACAAAGACCTGGCCAGGACTAAACCAGCCCTGTTTAGAAATAAAGAGACTTGATTTTAAATATAAGTTATTAAATACAAAGGCTATCAGATTTGGAGGTGTAGCGGTCAACTGTTCTAATAAAAGAAATACAAACCTAAGGCTACGTTAAGGAAAAAAGGAGAGAGATCACTCTTAAACAATACAGTCTGAATATCGTCACCCAAACACAGCATATACTCAGTGCAACTCTTAACAAAAACACATTATGCTACTATTAAAGGGAAATGTCATTTAAAATGCTGAAAGTTAGGCCAGTTCATGTCAGTGCCTAGCAAAAAAAGAAAAAAAAAAAAAAGACCAAAAAAAAGACTTACACCTTTAAGAGATGACAAAGGTTTGGTTATTTAAACAGTGTGAAACGGTAATCTCATTTCGGGCATGGGATTGGACACTTGGCCAGGAGCGAGAAGACTGATCTGGGGGAGAGCATGGAGGATTACACTGAATCATGACTTCTCTTGCATCTGGCAGGTAGAAACGTCCTGCAGACAGAGGACGGCAGCTCTGCAGTACCAGAAAGGGACGTTTCCCATCATCCTTACTGCGTACCGCTGGCGACGTGCTCTGCCATCGCCCACCTCCTCGGCATCGAAGCAAAGGGAAGCTCTGCTCACAAGCAGGGTTTCTTTACACATCCAGAAACCGCAGACTATTTCTGTCTGTCAGTCCTGAGGGCCTGGTGACACACGGCTTGCGGTGCCATGTCCGTGCTCCCGAGGAGGACGCCCTTCCCCATAAGGGGACGCCTCCGGTGAACGTCCTGGGACAGCTGAAGCGGAGCGCGCCTCTGCCTTCGGGGAAAGGCACTAGCGAGAATAAGAATATTCTTGTAGATTGCTTTTCTAAATGCTGCAAAACCGTCAATATTTACATGGAAATTTGGGTGCTAAACAATTGCTAAGACGCAGCTCTGGAATGCATCAAGCTGCAAAATCTTTCATCGTTTAATTGAAAAGTTCCTGCAGCGGGCGGGAGAGTAGTTGAGGCAGAGCACTGCCCCTATAGGCAACTTCTTTGCCACCCCATCTGTTACCCCAAATGCTACATCTTAGAAACAACACTGCTGTGAAAGATTAAAATATATTTTCTACCACTCAGATGACACCAAATCTTTTCTAGATGCCAAAATAGCTGCTTTGAAAAGAGTTGAAGAAATATCAATTAAGAGCTCAAAGACATAGAGAAGGATTTGCTCATCCTTATTGGGCCAACTCCAAAACAGATTGAGAAAAGAATTAAAATAATGAGGGGAAAATGATAGATATAGGGAGTAGCTACAGTGCTGGGATCACTAGAAGTGCACATTTCAAACCGAAGACAGAGAACAATGCAGATGGGACGGCACTCTGGAAGGCTATTTTTTGGGAGGGGTATATATTTGCCTTCACCGCTTTTAATGGTATTTTCATTTGCTTTTTGGTTGGTGGTATTATGCTTGATTCTGGATTTCGTTACGTTGCCTGTTTGTTATATCCTTGGACCATCTCTTCACCTTGCCTCTCTTCACGCAAGTCTTTGGAGATCCGGCATGCTACAAGTGCATTTGGTTACTGGGGCAGAAATGAAGTTGAAATTGTTATATTCACCTAACACATACAAAGGACTCAGTCCTCCCTGTGGGGTGAAATCATGGCCCTACTGACATCAAAGGGAAGGCTGGCGCTCATTTCACTGGAGTCAAGTATCAAGCCCAGAGGTTGGGGTGAAGGAAGCAGGAGGCCGGACCCAGCGATCTGGAGCACCCCACATTGCTCCCCTGCACGGGGCTCTGAGAAGTGCTGGTGCTCAGGCGGACAGAAGGGATGGGGGCAAACACCCAAGATCGCTGCCACGGCTCAGTGAGGGGAAGCCTGAGCAGAAGCTCAGAGGTTCAGTGATGAGCCTCGTACCTCATGAGAGCACTGGCAAGCAGACTATGGGTGGAGAGATCCAGAGCCCAGGAGGACCAGGTAGGTGGTCTTCTTTTGCATGGCAGAGGCAGGAAATAAAAAACCCTGCTGCTGAATGGAGCTCCAAAGGAGCAGTAAATGCTGCTCCTCACAGCCCCAGAAAAAAAATCTAAGGTTTCATGAAAGGTGGTATTCAGACAAATCCCCCACATCTTCAGGCAGATCCCGGCTGTTAAGATTTGCCTGGCGCAACCAGCTGACAACCAGCCAGTCTGGCAAACGCAGCTGATAGTGATCACACACCGGGTGTCTCACCCCAACGCAGCTAGGTGTAGCTCAGTGTGGTCTCCCAGATGGTCTTCAATAGCATGAGGAAACCTGGAGGGGACGATGGAGGAAGGCCGCAGAGCATGGGGAGCTTGACCGACCGTGTTCAACAAGCTGAACTGCACCAAGAAGGGGACACGTGTCCCAACCACCAGCGGGGAGTGCAACGGGAACTTTGGAGCTGGGTAAAGCAAGGCTTGGTCAGGGTTGGTGAAACACTGACAATTTTTCTAATGGCAAATGCAGCTTTTGCAAAACCCAGGATTTCTGAGGGAAAATTTTCACTTTTCAGTAGCTGAATTTTCCCATTTACCATAGGAAAACCAAAAGAATTTCATTTTGGTGGCCTGCTTCATAGACCTTTTAACCTGACTGCTTCACATCATCTTGGCTAGGCTGGGCACTCTGGAAGACCACCTTTCCTCGGTACATGCCATGCTGTATTATGCGAATCCCAGGAATGCTGACACATACATCATGGGCAACACAGCTCCAGCAGGGACCCGGCTGCATGAGCCAGATGCCAGCAGTGGGTTGGGAAGTCTTGGGAAGAGTTGAAAGGCAGTCTCAGAAATAACGCATGCATCCAAGCAAAAGGAATGAAGACCCACACATGTGTGGGGTCTGTACTAAGCTGGAAGAGCTGCATATTCTTCCCAGAAGTCCAGGAAGAGCTGAGAACGTGACTGTGCTACCAGTTTGTGGACGATGGGCAGGAGCCCTCAGAAAGCTCTGCAGACAACGCTCTTCCCCTTCCCCAGCACGGTGCTCTCCGTCAGGAAAGATCACTTCTGCCATAGCTGAGATTAGTCAGCCAGCCTGTTTGTTTTCATAGGGAAGCCTGGCTCAGCCAGCGAGTGGGTTCACAATAATGTTGTTTAACCTGGTTCCACGGAAAGGAGGCGACGTTGAGTTATCCTCTGTGTCAGGGTAAGCCACCGTGTCTGGGTAAGTCTTCCCTGGCACCTCCACGTCCACGTTTGAAAACAAGAAGAGGTGTGACGAGGCAAAACTCTGCGGGCCTTTGCATGGGAATGTCCTGTAGGGAGAATAACAATTGCCCAGCGGCACACAGAGCGGACAGAGCAGGCTTACCACGGGATCACAGCTCTTCCTGGCCAGCCAGCGCAGTGGCATCACCAACGTCCCACAGACGTATCAAGAGCAGTGGGAGCTCTTTGCAGTTGAACTCAAATGTTGAGGTCAGTCTGGTTTTTTTACACCATAATCAGGACAAAACCATAATAAAATAAGTAAAGCACGTGAAATCCAAGCGTAGATGAACACAGCCCATTATTCTCTTCTTTATAACACTCTGCAATGGGTGATTTGAAAGAAGATGGTTAATTGGCGATGCTCTGCTCCAAAGAGGCACAAGCCTTGGTGCTGAGGGGAGCTCCACCGCTCCAGTAGCTTCTAGCAAGGGCCTAAACATCTCAATAACAATGAGAAGTACATCTGGTGGGTTTCTTGAAGAGAAACATTGTTAATCATTTTCAGTGATAGCCTTGCACCTCTCCACGAAATTTAATTCAACGGCCACAGCTCTCTCACCAGGCCCAAGACCGCACAGAGACAAACCAGCTGCAAGCCAACCTGTCAGACATGCATGGATGGGGATGGTCTTCCTAGGGTCAGCCATGCGTGGGGAGCAGAAGCTGCATGCCAAATTCACTGCCTGCCAGAGCAAAGACCTCGATGGAACCGGTGAGAAACCTGCTGCAGGTCTGACAATGCTCCCACCAAGCCTACTTGTACCACTTGGGTATCTGCGAGTCAAGTGCACGCTACAGCCTTCCCCCACCCCATCCTTACCTCAGGGGACATCCACAACTGTTCCTCCAAGCCCTGCCTCTCATCAGGAAGGTGACAACTCACTACCACTAATGGTATTTACTGGAGAGATCAGCCCTTGCGTGTGGTGCAAGGAGTGGAGCAGGTGAGAGGAGCACCATGGTGGAGGGGGATGTAGAGGACGGGATTTGAGACTGACAGCCTCACTGCCAACCGCTCAGTTGTCTTCCCATGTTGCTGCTTCTAACAGCAAGCTGCTCAAGAGCCCCAGCTCCAGGGACTGTACAGCTGCCAAAAGATGGAAGGCTATCGGCACGGGGTGGTTCTTCTGCTGAAGAAGCCCACAATGACACCCCAGTGTGGAGGTTTCTGTGCAACACTAGGAGGGCAGCAGGTCAGGATCTGTCCCATGCCATGTTCGGGACAGGAGCTCCATTTCAGGCCCCTCTAGAAAGGCTTCATCTTGTTGACTTCTCAAAAACTAAGAGCCCCCTTCATCCTCCTCACTGAAACTGCTAAAAACGAATTGTTCAAGTTGTATTGTTAAAGGTTATTTGTCATTTAAACCCTCACAGTACCTAAGAGCCCCCAGGCACTGCACCCCAGCCAAAAGCTACAAGCTGTCCTGGAGCATCTCAGTGTCACTGTCCTATAGACCATGTTACACAGCAGTGGGCTGAGAGCTGCAACCTGTGCTCATGAGAATAATCAGGATGGGCATGCGACTACATGAGCACGGACAGACTGCAGCATCACTGCAGTTATCCACCTAATCCCATCTGTTACCTGCTTGGGATCCCTGCTCGTTAAGAGACACAAAGCTGGGCCACAGTTATTCCTGGTGGGACTCCATTGACATGGGAGGTGGTACCAGACCGTCATCTTTCCCCTGTTCTTTCATCCAGAAGACTCTGGAAGGCAGTGCGGGAGGCTGCAAAACACCGCTCTCTACTTCACATCCCCACACTGGTGTTTGTCTTTGCAGGAAGAAACATTTTAAGCATTGCAAACAGAAATGGTAAAGACAGTGCAACTGGAGAAGAACAGCAGTCAGCTCACTGCAGGTAGCCTCTCAAAAGAAAATACCTCTGGGCCAAATTCAAACCTGGTGTAAACAGAAGTCAATCTTCCAGCAACAGGGGGATTAGCCCCGACTCGCACTAGCTTTGACTTTGCTGCTTGATGTTTATATCACTAGAGACCAAAGAATATACTTGCCAGACAAGAATAGGAATCATTAAGTCTGTGGTCCAAAGTGAGGCGCTGAACCATCTCAAAGAGTGAAGCGTGGTCAAAGTTACAGGGATTGGAAGAGATAAATTCATCCATGCCATGCTTTTGAGCTCTATCTGCATCTGTTCATTTATACATATAGAGAAAGACACCATTTAGAGAGATATAAGACATTTTAGTTGACAAATACAACAGAAAAAAATATACAGTATGAAGCATGAAAGCTAAATAACTCCTCTTCCCTACATTGCCATTAACTTTTCTCTTTGCAGGCTATACAGTACACTTTTCACCTCCCATTGTCAACTTGCATCAGTTATGGACTATCTTATTGCATTTAGGCAAAAGATTTTAGAATTAACATCTTGTCAACTGCTCATTATAGTGCATTTATTCTGTACTTAAAACTAGAACACAAACCCAAGAACTTACTCTGTATCTTACAATACGCTATGAGTTAACCGAATTTTGGCTCACGTAAGTAAATTAGCTCCTATTTAGATAGTTGCGGTTAATTATAATAGATTCTGCCATTCTAATGAAGTTACAGCTGTAGCATTTCTCTCTACATTTACTAGGTTTTCTAGGTAGCAGACCAGTTACGTTGTTCTTTATCCAAATGCCAATGTTTGTCTCCCCACGGCAATTTTTTTCCTAATGGCAACTTTAAATGCTACCTCACCAAAATAAAAAGATGCTCTTTTAAGCATTGCTAAGAAGTTAAATTGATATGTAGTTTGTTGTCACTGAGGCAGTAACCCGATAGTGCGGCGGAGCTGCCAGTCATCCCGACGGAGGGACTGGATTTCCCCCGCCTGGATTACAAGCTGCCATTTTTGGGTGAATTAACAGCCTTAACGTATTCACACTTCCCTGCTTTGGGTGACGTTTACAGGCACTAACTCCTAGGGGCTAATTAATTAATCTCAACATGGTTAACCAAAAATACACCGAATTCAGCAGTTGAAATGAAGCCGCCAAGCCGGCCTGGGTGCGGCCAGCCGGGACCCCGCTGGGAGCAGGCTTTGTTCTACCAGCGGCCGGGGAATTAAAGGACACCTTTCACTCGGTTTTGTCCGTGCTCAGCTTCCTACTATATGGGTTCTTGCCAAATCCTCAACAAAGAGAACAGGATTTAAATCCTTCCCCTGTTTATAGCCTCCTAGGGGAACTGGGTGGCCTTGAAACAATGTGGCTGAAAGGACACAAAAATGCAGTTTTCCGCACTACTAGTATATGGTAACTGTATTTGTTTTAAAACAAAATCCCTCTTTACCAGAAGAAACAAAAAAATCTTATTTTAAAAAAATAAAAAAAAATAAAAAGAGCTTTAAATGATAATGAGACGGTGTTCTTTTATACATGTTTCTCTATTGAATATTAAGCTGTGAAGGATGGCCTGTCTTCCTAAATACCTCGTTCATGTCTGTGCTCTCAGATATTTCTGATCATTGATAGCAATCTTTACATTTTCTGTATAGTCTGTCGTTAGCTATATACAAACTATATAAATAACATCACCCACTGGAAAGAAATCAGACAAATTAAAACATGTAACATTTCAATTAGCTGCTAGCAATACTTAATTCAGCAGTAGCTGGCAATTTTCCTCATTAAAACCCTGCTGGATAAACACGGATTTTTTTCCTACAGCTGGTTAATTTTGGAGGGTCCGCTCCCCTGTTTCGCTCCATGCGCCAGGTCCTGCTGCCTCCCCCCCGCCTCCCTCCCTGGTCCCAAATCCCCCCCTCCGCCTCCACCGGTGGCTCCATGCATTCAGCACAGGGAAGAAGAAGCCACCGACGGTGCCGAGCAACGTGAGGGCTGGCCCAGGATACGGGGACAACCTCCCTGATGAGCACCACCTCCACAGCACCTCTCCAGCATCCTTGGGCGTGGGATGCGAAGCCCACCCCACCCCGGGGCTCACAGCACGGGCCGGCTCCTGTCTGTTTTGACAGCTTTCTGCCCCATCGTCTCCGTCCCTCTGGGCCAAGATCGATTTGATTGAGTTCACTCCCAAAGAGTTTGTCTACGCTGTTTTCGATTCCATCCTTAGTGCCCGCAAAATGTTTTAACAGATACTATCAGACTATTTTTAATGGCTTGCTGCTCTGCCCGGCTCCTCGGAGTTGACTGCAAGCTGACAAATTGGCTGGAGGCCTTCATTTGCCAGCTTTGCTCAGAGATTTTATTACTTTTCAATTAGAAGCCCTGATACACTGTCAATCCTCCTGCTCAGCCAACGAGGCTCTGAGAGCTGAGTAAATCAGCTGGAAATTTGAAGAGTCCTCTAGCCCTTTAGCTGGTGAACCTTTCTGAGCAGATGTGCTAGAAAGCATGTTTGAAATGAACATTTTTTACTCCAAACTAATAACCTTTTCCTCACTTTATGTTCTCTGAACAAGGTGGGCACAGAGCAGACCTTCGGCTGGCGTGAACCCACTGAAGCTCTGCTGGCTTCTACGGAGCTGAGGGTCTGTCCTGGGCTTTTTAAGATCTCCCTGTCCAAGGAAGCGGCACAGACAGTTCCCTGCCAAGCGTGAGAACGGACACGCAATTACACAGCCTTCATGACTGTCCATAATTGGGGCAATTTTCCTTTCATTAATGACTTTGAAGCCACACCTCACCGCGCATCCCGTTGGGTGCCTGCTCGAAAGCCCATTTGCCCCAAACCTCCCCATCTCAGAACAACCACCCGAAGCGAGAGGCATCAGACGTGGCACTGCATGAGCTCGAGTGACCAAAAAAATTATGAGCCGCGTGACTTCTGCTTGGTCGGTGGTATAAAATGCTGTTTTCTGCCATGGGCAGGAAGATGACTGGCCACAGCTCTCCCTGCAGCAGCCCAGGGCCGCGGTTCTCACATTTTGCCTCGGCAGAGTGCGGGGCTGGGTGGGTGCACATCGCCCACCCAGGGGAGAAAGCTGGTGTGATGTGAACTGGGGAAGTCTTTGGAGAATGGTAACACACCCATGTATTTCTCTTAAATGAACTATCTGCTCTGGGTCCCGTGCTTAAAATTCTTAAGAATAACTAGGAGCAGGTTACAAAGGACAATCCTACACTAAACTCGCCTTTCCTTAATTAATTGTTAGAAAATGAACATGCCATGCAACTTGCAATTTATTTTTGCATTTTCATTTTTCCAATGGACTCGCCTTTAAAAATGAACTTTAGGAGTCGAATTATACGGAAAGCATTAAACTTTCTAGGCAATACAAAAAGAAAAGGAGAGATCTAGATGCATTGTTCCCCTGCTGATCTGAGATTTAAAATAACGCTGACATCTGCATATGCAGTAAGTTTTATATATAACCTATCCTCTTTCAAAATGGCTTGTACAGTTTGAATGAGATTTTAAACAAACTACAAAATGAGAATGGCTAATATTCACAGCCAAACTGTACAGCTAATTTGCAAGTACTTTAAATTAATTGTTTCAGTCAAATACGGTTGCTTTTTTGACCCTGCTCTGTTCTTCTAGCTAAAAAGAAAGGAGAAACCAAAGAAAGAAAGTTATATGATGCTCCAGTAATTTACAATCCCTTCCCAAGGTGCCGTGCCAAGCTCGCTGGTGCTTCTTTGTTCGGGGCCCCAGCCAAAATGCTGCTGCAGGCCCACAAAAGTTATCTTACATATTTAGACAAGCTGCAGCCAAGTGCAGCTGAAAGGTGTTCGATGGTGGTCTCGGAAGGGAGGCTGCCAGCGGAGGTAAATTGGCAGCACAGACTCCACGAAGCTTTCTTCTGGAAAACTGCAGACTCCGGCCTTTTATATTACACTCGGTCACCTACATTACGCTCTTTTTTTAACACTGCCGGGTTTAGTTTGTTCCATTTTTATCCAGTTTGCATTTTATACTGACTCCATTAACTAGCCCCTTGTCACACACACACTCCCTACAAGTGTTTGAAATCAGAGTCTTAAAAATCTGCCAGTGTCGGGAACACAAAGATTTCAACAACAACAACAATGAAAACCAAAGGACTGTCCCACCATTTGGTCCTCGGAGGGCTGTATTTCTCTTTATCTAACTGTTTTTTACAAAGGAAGAGACAAAACAGTCAAATCTCTCATTCTTTTTTTTTTTTTTTAAATGTATTTCCCTGCCCTCTGCATTTCTTTTGCTCCAGCAATAATTTTGGCAGATTTTGCTCTGAGAGCAGTGAAGTTAATAGCGGGGGACAAGCTCCATAAAAGAATTCTTGTTATAAAAGGCTTTAGGTAGCCATTTTATTGTAAGAATTTCTTACTCCGGATTTATTTCTTTTCGTTAATGAGTGACTTTGTTTTAGTACCAAAGGCAACTGAACATCCAGTAAATTTTACGACACGTTTGCTTATTAAGAAAAAACAACAAAACCAACAAACAAAAAAACCCAAACAACTGTAAATTAAAAGGTGACTTTGTATCCTACTCATCTGGAAAATGTGTGCTTGTCATATCTGCTTGACATTACAAGAATGAAGATGTGGTTTGGACAGTAACAAACAATGACACTAGTCAACCTCATCAGGAGACATGAAATAAAGGAATGACAATGATTGATGGCAGCTATTCATTTACAGATATTTCTAGAAAACTCTTCGCTGGCCTGGCTGGGCAAAGCAGGAGAAGTTTCCCAGCCCGGGCGGCGCTGGCCGGCAATGCACGGCAGCGGGCGGGCGACGGCGTGCCCACCGCGACCTGCCGCACGCTCGGCCGCGTGCTCGGAGGGGCGGCCGGGTCCCCTCCCGCTCTCCCTGCTTAAGCGGAGCCAACGGAGACGCTTGGGCTGCGACTCGGGAAAGAAATAGCCAGGGGAAGAGCCTAGAAACCTCGGTTTGTTTGGCCGTGTGGAGCGAGAGGCTTTACTAGCAAATACCGGTGTTCTGGGGTGGGGGGAAAAAAAACCCCAAACAACAAACCATACCGGGACTTAAAATGCCAGGCTGTTGTTTGTGAGCGAGCTGCTGGCAGTGCCGGCTGGTGACTTACCAAGTCGCCTCCTCGCCGTGCACTAGGGCATTGCCACCTCCGAAAAGCGATGTGTCTGTCTGTCTGTGTGTGTCTGTGGCTCTGCAAACCTTCTCCCCGCTACGAGCTGCGGCCGCTGCAGCAGCCCCAACTCGCCTCTCAGCTGGCTACCTAAGAGCTCTTTTTTTTTAATGTGTTATTCCAGGTTAGAAGATAGCTTTAAATTTAATCGGCTGTTTATTCCTGTGTTTTATGGCTTTTCCCCTGCTGCAAATAAATTCTTTTCTGCTCCATTTATGATTTTAATAAATGATTATGAATGTTCCTGTAAATCACCAGACACACTAGGCACTGAATTGAAATCCAAGTTACCTAATGTTTGGTAGTTAAATGAATAAGAATTTGTAGTATGCACTTACATAATTCCTTGTGTGGCAAGTTAAAAACACAGTTTTACAACAGCTATTTGTAATATAAAACATTGTTTCACAGCGTTTTTGTAACTAAAAATATTTTGAACCGGATGACTGCGGAAACCTGTGAATTTGTACTTCATAAGTTAGAGGCCCATGCTTCTTAAAGCACGTAGAAGTGATTTACAGGCTAGTTTTAAATTCATGCAAGTTATGTGAGAACTGAATTAACATTTTAATTCTGCATTCCTGCAATGAAGCATCTGCAAGTTGACAATACAGAAGACACAGCAGCGTTCTCATGATATCTCTAACTATCTAAAAAAAATAAAGCAATTAAAGCACAAAACTAATAATCTATTAGGATAGCAATGCATTGTAGTGCAAATACATGTAATGTTGCCAGACTCAAGTTCATTCATTCATTCGCTCTTTCTTTCTTTCTTTCAAAGTGGCAAAAATCTGTATTTCCATCAAATTAAACTTTTTTTTTTTGTTTGTGGTAAAGTCTGATAAGAATCCTCTTTGGAAATCCAAACATTTAGAAAACAAAAAAAAGAAAGAAAAAAGAAAGTGTCTGCTGAGAAGGAATTCTGCCTGCTACCCAGGGGTATATTTATACACACACGCACGTACTCACACACGGGGGAAAAAAAAAAAAAAAAGAAGAAAAAGGAAACAAAAGGATGAAGAAGAAAAAAAGGAGTCTTGTTTGATGGCCAGGAGGGATGACACCGCCTGTTCCTTCTCATAATTGCATTCAGATACTCTGGATACATATTTGCCAGCTCTCATGACCCACTGATGCTATTCCCTCCTAAGGAAAGCAGGCACTCACCAGGTATTAAGAGAAGCAGCTTTTAACACCAATAAAGGATTTGTACTGGGTGTATTTAAGACTGAACAAAGACTAAGGAGAAGCTCTTCTACAGCACAAGTTTGGGCTTTTCTCTTTTTCAAAGTAGGTATTCCAGTGGGGAAAAGGTAAAATAATAATTCCCCTGGCTTATTCTTTGGCAAGCATTGCTTTGACTGGTGATTGAGACCCATGCTAAAACATTAATTTGCGATAATTTGGAACAGCAGCACCCCTCCATGACTATTACATTTAAGCCATAGCGGGTCAGCATCTCCAAACCTAGGGTGACCCAGAGCGCTGCCACTTGCTGCCGAAATCGTCCCCTACCGAGTTTACGGGAGAAGGAACTATCAAACCTCGATAACTCAGGCTTGTTTTCACAAGGCATGTGCGGAGGGGTTTTTGGGGGGCTCCCATGGAGTCCCGCACCTCGTCTAGGTCTCTCTGGGTCTCCTGCCCTACCTTTCTACGCTTTGAGGTGTCCACGGTTACCCCCGCCCGCTGGTGCGCTGCACCAAGCTAATCATGGGCACGGAGAGGAGAAAGGATATGGTCAGAGTGCAAAATGATCTGTTTTCAGGCAGGAAGCAGTCAACTAGATGTAAATTCCATGAAACAAAAGAAGGTATTATTTACAGTTTTATTGTGATGTTAATTAATATTTACGTCTTGGAATGAAAAATAGAAATGTTAATGATTGGCTTTACTAAGAGGATCACTTGATGCCAATGTGAAAGCCAGGGAGAGAAGGCAATTATGCAAACATCACATGCATCCTAATTTCAGTATGGAAACTTACATTTCAAACCTCAATTCAGGAAAATAACATGGAAAGTTTGTACTACAAAATCTAAACATGAGAAAGATTTAAGAGAAAAAAAAGCACATTGCATATGTCAGATAATCTAGTCTGATTATCTGAGCTGTGCTAGCTACAGGGAAGCACTTACCCTTGAGTCCAGCTAGAAGTTAGCAGGGTAAGAAGGAACAAACCAGAATAACATAAAGACTAGCAACAAGGCTCAGGAAAGCAGACAGGAGCCCTAACCTAGCAGCTAAATATTTGGGTTCAAGCAAAGAATGAAAAAGAAACTTAAAGAAAATCAAACCAACCAAAAAAAAAAAACCAAACCCACTTACAGCTGAAAATTTCTTAAGCAGCTCAATAAACCTTGCTACTTATTATGGGGGAACAAATCATTACAAATTCTCAAAACAACCAACTCTTTATAAATGGTGTGATTAACAGCCATTAAATATAAACGGACATTAAAAAATGAAATATAACCACAAGTGATACGTAAAACAAGTACAGACCAATCTTTCATGTTAAAAAGAAAAGGGTTTCCAACAAAATGAACGTTGAGCATGGTTGGGAATTTTGTTTGATGCATCACTAACACAGAACAAACAAAGATTGGTGCTTTCAGACAAGTGACCACTTTTATGAAGCTTAAATATTGCCAAAAGGTGTAATATGTATTGGCAGCATTATTGACTATAATACTGTGCATGATTTCAACAGTAAACAAGAACAGTTTTGGGTTTTTTCTTTTATAATGCGAACACTGGAGAAAAGCACAGCTTTGCGTGAATGGAGTTTTTCTTTTAAATTGTAGCAAAATAAAAAAAGCGAAACTTTTCACTCTAACAGGTATTGTTCACCCACATAAAAGGGATTGTAGAGTCATACAAAAATTAATGAATAGCAGGATCTATTTTTTTCAGTACTTAAATTGCAAATAAAATAAACTCCATCCTGGTTCGGAGCTGTCTGTTTACTTCCAAGTCAAGTGCTGCCATCGAACTACGGATGAGAATTTGAGCGCTGCTGAAGTTTGTGTTTACTAAGTCAAAAGAGGTGGGAATCAAATTAATTCACTATTTCTCCCGAGTTTCCCCAACAGCAAAATATGTTCTTCTCAAGTTTCTGTTTAACAGACAGCTCCATCACAGGAGCGGAGGGCTGGGTTTTCTCTGCACGTGCATGCATGCGCATGTGCCATCTCGGACTGCTACAACATGAAAGCTATAACAACAGTTACTCGTCAAACGGCTTAACATTTACTTCTTTGCGCATCCTCATTCACCATAGCTTCTAATAAGCACAAAAAATATGACAGGTATAAAGATAAATGTACAAGAATAAAATGTCTCGCAAAAATCCTTACCTTTCTGCAGGCAAAAAAAAAAAAAAAACCCAAACCAAAAAACCCAAGCCAAAAAAATGCAAAAACAAACCAAGACCTTTTTAAAATTGCAATACTTGATATGTTTGAATTTCAAGACTGAAGGAGCTGAGATACGTATTTGTGTGTTTAAGACTCCCGATAAGCCATCGCGTGTGGCATGCATGACTCACTTCTGCTTCTGTTTATTTCACTGCTGCGCCCAATGACTTTTGCACTGAGCATTGCCACGTACAAATGTTGAAATATGAAAAATGAGTAGCCTTTGCTGTTGAGATGAAGGTGTACTATGGCGTACTGCCCTCCCTCCTCTTGTAGGATGAAGGTCCTGTGCACCAAGAGCTTTCAGAGGGATCTAGATCCAAGGGAGGATGAGGAGAAAGGAAGACGGAGGACAAAACACACTAGCCCAGAGGATGCTGAAGCAGCAAGTCATCATCAGACTGAGGAGCTGACTGGTTTCCCCCTTCCACGCTTTGGCACAACACAACCGAAAGGGTTTCCCAGTGCCTGCAGCAAAAAGGGGAGCCTGAAGCCACCCAGCTTATGGGGAAAACACATTGTGGATGGAAAGAGGGTGGTGGCATCAAAAAAGCCGAATTATGTGGATTTGGAGCTGGTATCGGCATGAGAACAAGCAAGAGAAACTGAGGTCAGATCCTAACCCCCTCAGATGCCCTGGAGGGACCAGGGGGTGAAACCTTGGCTGTTTTCACCAGAAGCAAGGATGAGGGATCCCTGCCTCCTGGCAGGCAAGTGAGACGGAAAAAGCAAGGTCAAACCTGGGGCATTTCTATAGCTCTGCGCACAGTCAGGCTGGTACAGGTCTGCAGGACCACGAGCACCACAAACCTCTGGTGGATGTGCTGGGCTGTGGTTAGGTGCAGAAAGGACTCCTGGGCTCAGGAGTCACCAACTTCGCTGCTCCCTGGCAAGGACCAGGACAAACCAGCTGCCCCTTCTTCATCCCAGTTAACCTAAGCGGGGGGGCTCAGCTCTCCCCATGCACACAGTGCTGGGCTGTGCATGGGGACAACATACCCGAAGGTGCACGGCCCCAGGCATCCCCTTTTCCTTCCCAAATTCCTGGCAGATTTTGCTACAGCTGCTGCCAGGCAATTACAATGCGTCTGGGAAAGGGACCCTTCACTTGACCCCTCCACATACTGGTCTGGCAAAGTGAAAACTCTGTAAACATCACGAATTTACCCAACAAAAAAATTCTCCAGGCCTGATGTCTGCAGGGATGGGAGAAGCCCGGAGGGCTTCCCCAGTTTGATGTTCTCTCACTGCCCTCATCCTAGTCCACAGGGATCATGCTGGGATGAGCAGGAGTGCATCCTCTTTGTAACAACCACACAGCACACAGCTGAGTATCCTTCAGCATCGCTTGTTAGGGCAGGGAGCCACAAGCAGCATCCCTCTGCCGCTCTCCTTTGCTACGCTTTGAAGGCAAGGTTCTTGGAGCGCACCATGAAACTCCTGCACACTCTAGAAAGCATCATATCATATGGCAAGAGGTTGTGAGTGTGCTCTGGTGTTACGTGGAAAGGTTGGGGTAGTGATCTGTGTGCTTTAATAAACATCCTCAGTCCCCCGCCAAATAATACCAAATTGAGTATGTTGTTAGCTGAATGCCTGTTTTCCCACAAAATTCCTCAAAATACTGCATGTAAAACAGCAGCAGTAGAAGGACCTGTGCCCGCTATTTCCAAAAACTCTTTGACTAAATCTTCTGGGCAGAGGGACATACAATCCCTGGGAGTGCTCTCAGGTCAGCACAACTCAGCCAGGTCTACAGGTTAATCACAGCCAGTGAACGTCCCGCTTACAAGCGGCCAATTCCTACCTCCCATTTTGGCTTTCTGAGAGGCATCCTTCCTTCCCGACCCCAATGCTTTACACCTTGCACCCCCAAAGTCAGTGACCTGACTGGGATGAGGAGGATGAAGGTCACTGAAATGAAAATACTGACTACGTGTTTCCCACGCTGCACCGTGCTACGTCTCACTCACAGCAGCAAACGCAAGGCAGAAGGGAGTCCAAAATATGTAGGCATGTGGAGGATACAAAAAAAAAAAAAAAAAAAAAAAAAAAAAAAAA
>VFFE01007159.1:1217361-1328871 GCA_008921705.1 Burhinus oedicnemus | reverse complement strand
GAGAAGAGGGGGGCACCTAACCCGCCAGCTCCCCCTTGATCGGCTGCTTCGCTGGCCTGCGAGGAGAAGGAGGAGGAGGAGGGAGGGAAGGAGGGAGGACCTCACTTTGGGGGGAGGGGGGATGGCATCAGGATCCAAAAGGAAAAAAAAAAACGCCAACCAAAAAAAAAAATCCCTCCCGATCCCTCCTTGGAGCCCGTTCGAGGTGTCTGGGATTGGGAGAAAGTTGAAGACTTGGAGGTTCTTATAGCTCCTGCTGGCGGAAAGTTTGGGGGCAGCAGTGTCATTGGCCTGACGTGGAGAGGAGGGACTTTTGCTGAGTTTTATAGGAAAGTTTCCGCTTCCCCCCCTCCACGCCCTCCCCCAATTATTTTTTTTCAAGCCATTCACAAGTGATCTGGCCTCCCCCCCCCACACACACATACATCCTTACCCCAAACCATTTCTCGACTTCCCTCTCTGCGGTTTCTCCCTCAGGCTCCTTCGGTTCGCATTCGGCTGGGGGGCCGGGGCGGGAGGTTATGAGGGTGCCCGTGCACCCCCTTGCGCTGCGGCGGAGGGGCCAGCGGGCCGCTTAGTGCCTGCGCCGGGGGGCGGCTGCCCTGGAGCAGCCGGGGGCTGCCCGCATCTCTTGGGCTTTCCCCGCCGCAGCGGGCACGGCTTGCAGCGAAGGAGAGGAAGGGGAAATTACCCGCGGGGCAGCATCCAGGAACATCCTCACTCTGTCCCGCTCTTGCACGCACCGCGCTCCCATCACCGAGCGCCCCCGGGGTCTGGCTTTCCGAGGGAGCCGCACATTTCTGGGCTGGGGAGGGAGGACGGCACAGCGTTGTCCTGTCAGGCTGGAGGACTGCGCTCGGAGAAAGCCATCTTCAGAGGTGGAAGCAGCGGGGAAACTAAGCACTGGCTTCGTACGTACGCACCAGTCCTGAAGTCCTTTTCCTTAAAGGAAACCCGAGAGGACCCGCATCCCCAACCTGGCATACCGGGAGGCGGGCGGGTGTGCAGACCTCTGCCCACACTCCGTGCCTACTGACCGCTCACTGCAGTTCGCCCTCCCTGAAGGCTCCCGGGTCCGGCACTTCCTGGGAACCGAGCTTATTTATTTTAAATTCTCTTTTATGTTTGCAGCCAAAGCTGTTTCTCCCCATCCCCCGCCTTTGTGCCTCCTTCCCCGCTCGCTGGCAGCACAGAGCAGGTGGTGTGTCTTTTTAACAACAGCTCAGATTCAAACGGGGAACGCCTGGGAGGGAAAGCTTGAAATTGCCATCCATTAATAAATGGGGCGACGCACTTTTGCTGCTCCCTGCGAGGGGACCGCACGCCTCCGCTGCCGGCCTGGCCACCTCCGGGCGTGGGGCAGAGCGGGCAGCGCCGGGGCAGTACCACGGCTCCCCGGCTGCGTTTGAGGTGGGAGGGCGGGGAGGGCGAACGAAACAGCAGAGGGACGAAAAAGAAAAAAGACGAGGCTTCTGGAAGAGCGCTGTCATCTGCTCCGGGGAAAAGAGCCGTCTCTCCCCTCTGCCTGGGGGTTCCCTGTCCTCCCGGCAGAGGCCTCCCATCCCGGGCGCTGCGAGGGGCCGGGACCCCGGCGCAGCCGCCGCCGAGGGGCAGCGGGCCCGGCCCGACGGGTGGCCCCGCTCCCCGCCGCAACGTCCGTCGGGCACCCGCCGCGGGACGAGCTGCCCCGCTGCTCCTCCGCTGCCCCTCGGGTGAGCTTTCCTCCTTGGGTCTTCCATCCCGCGATGCGAGCTAATAGAAAGTCTGCCCTAAACCCTCTCTTTTGGGCAACAGCCGGAAACAGGACCAGGGGAGGAAACAGGGACTGACTTACCAGGCGAGGCAAGGCATGCCGGCACACAGACCCGCAGAGAGCAAGCACAGATTCCCGGGCTTTCGGCTTGTCCCTGCCGTGTGTGCTGCGACCCACAGTACTCTCCTCTCACCTTGACACCACGAAGCTTCGGGGGTTCCCTTGTGTTGGCAGCAGCTGCTGCTCCCAAGGTAAGAAGAGCTGACTCTCCTTCCACCTCCCTCTCACCAATAATTTTGGCTGTGCCCAGAGCCCCAGTGCTCCTCTGGAGTGCTGAGCAGTGTCATTACAGAGCAAAGGTTGGAAACAGTGGTGGTGAGCTCTCAGGGCTTGCCTTCCTTCCTTCCTTCCTTCCTTCCTTCCTTCCTTCCTTCCTTCCTTCCTTCCTTCCTTCCTTCCTTCCTTCCTTCCTTCCTTCCTTCCTTCCTTCCTTCCTTCCCCTCTTTCATCTCTCCTCCCTGTTTCTTACAGAAAAAAGATCAAAGCGCGAAACCAAATCTGGTTTTGGGTAACTGTTACCTTGCTGGGAACAGGACGCTGGGACCATGCCTGGAGGGTGGAGTCCCACATCAGCAAAGTCAAGGGAAGCAATCCACTTCCCAAAAGGAGGGAGGTGCAGTGTCTCCTGAGGGTTTGGTGCTATGGCAGGAGGCACAGCTTGTCTGGGTCAGCTGGACTTTGGGATGCAGCATATCACCTGCTTGCCATGGAGCAGAAGGAGGATGTGCAGAGGAGGATGTGTGGGAGAGGCAAGGACAGGTGGAGAGGGAGTGTTACATGGTTTGGAAAACCAGAAAACAGAGAAATGTAGGGAGGGGGTGACTTTAAGGAGAGAGGAAAGGGGTTGACCATGGTAGATGGCTGGGTTTAGGGTCAATTACTCTTCATGGAAACTGCAGCAAAAGCAACCAGCAGTAGTTTGCAGAACACGTGTGGTACTATCTGGGATCTGTACACTGCTGTATGAGCCATGACTACACAGAAAACCACATCATTTTCATTTTGGTTTTTGCTTTATCTTTGTGCTCAGGAGCAAAGGAAACTAAGCCCATGCTGTTACTGCCAAGACCCACCACAGGAGTGTAGGGGCCAGGTGAGCTGCTGTGGTGGGAGCAGTCTGGCCCAGGGAACCTACTGCTGGGCTGGCTGCGGGACCCCGCCTGGATCCCCCAGGCCTGCCGGTGGGCAGCAACCCTGCCTCGTGCTGGAGTGTGTGGAGCTGTGCCTGGAGGAGAGTGGATGTGTCAGAGAGTCATGTCTGGGGGTCTGTGTGAGAGAGAAGGACATACTGGTGTGTTTACGCCTGAGATGTGTTTGTGTGTGTGTGTGTTAGTGTGTGCACGCAGGTACAGTTGATCCTTTGGGAGGGAAGGGGAGCAGGGACTGTGCAGAGTTCAAAGACAATCAGTTCAACTCTGGTTTATTTTGAAGTGCATAGGGATGGAGGTGGAGGCTTTGTATTCCACACGAGAACAGTAATCATCGTGTAGTTCATACACTGTTAAACCATCTGGTTTGAACTTCCAAAAGCCACTAAAGTAGACCTGCAGACCACTCTGGAGCATGAGATGAAGGATGCCATATCCTGTTCTCTGCTGTGCATAGGCATGACTTGGGTGAGGATTCCTCTGGCTCCTTGAGCACACTCGCAACCCTGCTTTGCTCTTTGCAGGTGGCAAGCAAAGCTGCAAGCAGCTCCAGGGCCTTTCTAGGGATATTTCCAGGTCCATTCACGCAGGCTTCCCTGGGCCTCAGCTGTGTGCTGTGGGATCAGCCCTTACATTGTGTGCTGTCAGGACATAGAGAACTCCGGCATTTTGTCACCTGTGCAGTAATGTATAACACTGGTAAAATAACCACCTAGATTACAGGTGGCGGTGTGAACATGAAACTAAATAAATTACAAGCTCCTAGGAAGACGGAATGAGGAAGAGCTGAGCAGAAGGACAGAAGAAGTTGGGCTGTGATGATCATTGTGGTGATGGCTGATCACAGGGGAACAGCTGGAAGGGATACCCCCCAACTATATGCTGCTCCTTGTGTAGGCACCCATTAGCTGCTGAGACACTCTCAGGCTGGGACAAGCAGGGTCTGCCTCAGCCAGGCAGAACCATCACAGCTTTTGAAGGAAGCAGGCCAACAGTTTGACTCTTTCTTTGATTATTGTTTAAGAATGAATGAAAGTTCTGATTTTGTCTGCCTGTTTGTAAATCAGTGCAGAAGTTTAAGAACTAATGTGCGCAGAATCTGGTGGTTACAACTACAATGTTGCTCACCAATGTGTTATGTGCTTACACAGAAATTACAACTGAGTTGCAATAGGCTGTTTAGTATTCCCCATACGGCATGCACATACACACATTGTAATTTAGCTCTCAAAGGCTGTTCACTGTGGTAAAATACGAAACTCTCTTACTGGTGGGGAGTTCTTGGGATATTCAGCAATGTAACTATCACGTACGTGCTCATTTAGAGACAGGCTGCCTGGGTATTTTCGATGTGGAAGCCTTCAGTTCTGTGTTTCCTCAGAAGCTGTATTTTCAAGACCTATTTCAAAGGGCACTGAAATCAGTTGAAGTTTCCCACTAATTTCCATGGCCAGGTATTTTAGTTCCTAGAGATGCTAGGTGAAAGCCTGGTCGAGACCCAATCTCTTCAAAAGGTACAAGAGAGCACCCAGCAGCTTTCCACCCTGATGTTTATGCTGTAACTTGCTCCGTGTTCAAGGCACACCGGGAAACGAGCTGGGAACTCTCCCTGTGCCCGGTACAAACTTGTGCAGAGCAACAGCAAGCAGGCAGAAAGAATCTATAAAGAGTCTGAGAGCGGGACCCATTTTCCGGCTTCTTTCTCCTTTTTCTTTCTTCCTATTCACCGCGGCAGCTCATACACCCCAAGAACGCTCATAGAACCAAGCAAGCGCTGCCAAGCACCTCGGTTACCGAAGCCTCGCTACCTGGGCCCGGCGGGCCGGGAGCGGTGCCGCTCGGCTCCGCCGGCGGGGCTCGGGTCGCGGGGGAGCGCGGCCGCCGGGCTGTGCGGCCGGCGGCCACCGGAGGGCACGATTCCCCGCCGGTCCCCGCTCCGGCCGGCGGCGGCGGGCACGGCTGCCAGGTGAGTGGCTCCCCGCCTCGGGCGGAGCAAGGCGGGCCATCCGCCGTGCTCCTGCGGCAGCCCAAGTCCCTTCAGGCTGGGTCACCCCAGTTTCACGGGCGTGAGATGCTGGGCGCCCGCTCCCGGGTCTGTTTGCACAGATTCCGCCAAAGCCGCCGTGTTTCTGCGAGCCCCGGGTGTTTTCTCTCGCTCAGGCGGACCCAAGCGCCGAGAGCGCCGCTGCCCTCAGAATGACTACGATGATTTTTGTTTTATTTTTTTGAAGCTCGTTGTGATGTGGTCGTTCATCTAAAAGTCCTAACGGTTTGCTGGCACAGGAGGGTGTGACAGTGTTTTTGGTTTTTGTTTTTGTTTTTGTTTGGTTTTTTTTTTAACTTCCCTGAAGCAAAGCCTCGTTGCTTCCAGAGCTCCCAGCCCCTCCGGTGCGCCGCCAGCCCCGCGCCCCCGCTCGCCCCCGCCCGGCCCGGCCCGGGGCTCCGCCGGCGGCAGGGAGCGCTGCGCCGCCCTGCGCACGGGGCCTTGCTTTGCTCGGCATCGTCCGTTCTTCCCAATTTTCACCTCAGTGCAAGGCCAAGAATACCTATTGTCCCGTTACCAAACAAGCGATCCCACATAGGAGACAGGTGTCCTAATAAATTAAGATCTGAAATGATTCGCAATAAATGTTTTAATATGAAATCTTTTATTTATATATGTTTTATTCAGCTCCAGAAATAATTCGTGGCAGTGAATGGGGCTTTTTAAGCAGAGCATGAGTACCTTGGTGGAAGCCTGATTGGCATCCTCTTCACTCCAGAGAAGCCCAGTCCTTCCCATCACAAGAGGTCAACAATGTCTAATGCTGTGGTGGAGCTCTGCCCCTAATTATGGCTCTGGGTCTTGTTTATGTGGTCATGTCTAAATCTGAAAAGACTACATAGTAAAACAAGCTTATCTACACTCCAGGGGATAATAGTTATTTATATTAATAATGGAGCTTATTTGCTATTTCAACTCCTTTGATTTTTACTTTTTCTTTTTTTTCTCTTTTCCATCTCTTCCAGCTTTTCTGAACTATGTAAATATATCTTTTTTGTATTCTTCCTGCTCCCACACATTACTCAAATCTATATAGTCAATCTTTCAGTACACTTGGCCCATGGAAATGCCATAAAACTTCAGGCCTTTTTAGCCACAAACTCTGCTTTTTCTTCCAAGGTGGGGGAGGGTGGACCTCGGGCATAGATGATGGATAAAGCATTCCACAAAGCCTTCTTCCTAGGGGTGGACTCAAACTCTCCCTGAAGCTCATGCAATTCAAGTCAGAGACCTAGAGTCTGAATTTCATCATGGAAGTGGACTTTTCCCCCGTTAGCCATGTCTGCACCCTGGGGAAGAACCCCCTGTGCTTCCTAGTCAGTGTGGGCTCCTTTACACTTACAGCTGCTCTTGGGATCTCTGAGAAGAAGATGAAAAAAAGGGTCATGTAAGAAACAACTATGACTCAGAAGAGCCCCATAGGAGTTCATTAGACAGGGTAATAGGCTCGCCTTTACCTTTGAGGCAGGCAGCAAAGCCTGGTGTGAAGGAAAGGGCCTGGAAGATAGTCCTAACATACACATATGCTCTCCTAGGCAAATGGAAATGTTTTTTTTTTTGATTGGTAGCCTGATTGAATACCAGGTCTGCAAGTTGGAACTCATCCACCTCCTCCTCCTCCTGCCCCAAGACCACACAGGGGCTGACTGTAGCCGTGCAGAGGAATGGAGCCTAGAGGGGAAAGGTTCACAAAAATGAACACCCATCTCATTCTTTCCACAGTTACCTTACTTCTAAGGACACTTACTTAGAGCTGGAAGACCTTTTGCGGGAGCAGGGATTTATTTCCATCTCTGCCAGGTTGTATTTCCTTTCAGAAAAGGCAGTCAGGGTGGAATCAAAGTTTACATATTTCTTTCTAAATAGGGAGGTTATAACTATTTTGTGCAATGGGCTATTAACTATGATGCCTAAAGATTTACTTTACACCATTACTCCTCATTTTACAGCCCCAATCTCACTCATCTGCCTCTAGAAAACAGGATAATGAATAGTCAGGGCACCTTGCTCACTAGACATTGATCTGTCCATAGGTCCATACCCTGGTTTTAATTTCTGACCAAAGGTCATATAGAAGATCACGCAATGAAGCGGATCTAGAGCACAAATCTTGATTACTGAACTTCTAAGGCAGTTTTTCAAAAGAGGCAGTAGTTTATTAATATGTAAATCAACACACATTCACTGTTCAGGTATGTATGCATGCATGTCTATGTCTGTCTATCTATGTACTCTGATTTCCAGACAACTATCTGTATTTGTATCCACGCTGTATTGTAAAATACCACACTGCTTCTGCTTCTGCCTTGAAAAGTATCTATATCAAACATATTCTCATGCCAAAATCTACTATCTGACCTTGCAGCACTAAAAATAGTTCATGTCAGAAGCAGAAAAATATTTGTTTCTCCTTTTAGAACATTTGTGCTTGCATTCATTAAGGACTCAGTCCAAAATCCTTTGATGTCAAAGGGAGTGTTTCAGTGGGCTTTGGATGAAGCCCTAAAATGGGTCAATTAAACTTTAAATAAAATAAAAATGGAAACAGGTCCAGCCTGAGAGTATTGTTGAATAAAAAGAAATATTTAAGAGGGACTGCCTTTGGAGTAAAGGGTCAGTTATTGTTCCTTACTATTTAGCTGAATTTGTGGAATTTTCCATGATTAAAAAATAATCGTCTGCATTAAAGTTGTAATTTTTTTTCAGTCTTCAAAACATTCATGTTTTTCTGCATGGTAGAAATGTTCTTGTTAAAGTATGTTGACCTAGTAAGCGCAAAGATGATTTGAGCTCAGTGGTACGTATATGGGCTGGACTCTAAGCAGTAAGATATGGCTCAGATTTTCAAAGTCAGAGCAGAAGCTGCATTCCAAAATACTCTCCTGACTAGAAGATGTTCAGGTTTAAGTCTCAATTCATATTCAAGTAGTTTATGAAATTCTCTAATGTCCGATCTAACGTTATTCTTTGCTGATAAAGAAAGAATTTGCAAATGGGCTAGTGCAGCTCTCGGTGACAGCAGATGTTGTAATTAATTTCAAGGCAGAGGATGTGCAGTGGAATACAGCAAGGGCTTTATTACAAAACAGAGAAGTTTACACCTTCAGTTGACAATCCTTTTCTCTACAACAATACATAGTATTTAAGAGTATACTTTTTAATAAAAAAGAAGGCAATATAAAAACAAACTACAGCCTCACAGAGATTACTGCACTACTTCCTTGTAGTCATTGTATCAGAGGTTTGGGTAATTTGAATGACGTATATCTGCAGGAATTTTTGCTGAATGAGGATTATTCGACAGTGAAATGGTCGTCATTCCTTTCAAAGAGATAGAAGTTTGATCAATTATATTGCAGTGGCTTACAGCCATATGCTATCTACAGTGACATTTATGATCTATTTTGGTTATCCCCAAATGGCCTTCAACCTAGCTATTATCAGCCAACATGTTAAACTTTTGGTCAGTGGAAATCCTTTAGTGTCTTGGAAAGACTCATGATGTCTTTTGGCCAGATTCCATTATGGGTAACTACAACTTTATCTACATTCAATGTATGTAATTGAGTGGCTGTGGTATGGCACACTGTCATTTGGCTTAATTTCAATCAACTAAGATAATTTTCTGTATTTTCTTTCCTATAACACTGTGTCATGTTGCTGTACAAAGTGAAACAGCTGCCACATTCTCCTTCTCAAAGACGCATCCCAGAATGAGCTGTCTCTTCTGAGAGGACATCGTAGCCTCCAATTTGGCAGGTAAAATTTAACAACACCAAATCCTTCCATCTGCGGTTTCATGTTGTCAGTTCATTGCGGGAACTAATAGTCTGCTGTAGATGTCAACCTATCTGATTTGTTAGCGTAGCTGGCAGGTTAACTGTCTAAGTCTTACCGTTTCCGCACAGAATTCACTGTGGGTAGTAAATTTCATCCAAAAAAGAAGAAAAATAACGATGTTTGAAGATTAGACACACTGTTGGGAAATTAAGTTCTTAGTGCTAAATCAGATGTGTAATAGGAGGTACTTCATAATTGCTCACGTCAAGGGTAAGAAGCCAACCCAAAGGCGTATAGACAAGAGGGGAAAAGGTGATACCATCACTCAGCTGTCACTACAAGAAATAGCCCTTCATATTCTCACAGACCTAATGTAGATCAGAAGCAAGCTATACTGCTATAAAGAGATAGAAGATGCTTTTTTATTCCTTATGGTTATGGGAGCTATTGTATTTCTCCAAATATACCCTCCCAAACTGTTCATTGAGGGAAAAAAAAGGTTTTCCACTGCTCCTTAAGTCATAAAGGTTAGCAAAATATTACATGACAAAAATTTGCTGTTAAACCTTGTTCAAGAGCGTTTGAAAATGGTATCTGAAATCCACACTGGAATAGGAGCTACTGCAAGGGCACCAAAACTGAAGGGAATGGATTAGTGGCTCCCCAATACTGGCTGCGGCATCACCAATGGTGCAGATAGCATCATCCCATTTGCAATGCAGATGCAGCACTGTACAGGTAGTAGTAGCATTATATGTAGAGTGGAAAGAAACAACAGCAAACGTAGCTTGTGTTTTCCCTAGATTTTCACTGACTAGGAAACCTCCACGGTGCCACCAGCATTTCCAACACGCAACTGCATGGCAAACATTACCGATTTCCATGACTTCCTGTCATTCGAAAATGTGTCATTGTATGTTTTCAGCAAAAGAAAAGACTTTGGGCATAAAGACCTTCTCTTTTCATTTCTGAGGTCACAAGGCATCTTTGGGGTGATATCGGGTGTTTCTGCGGTATGGAAGTGATTCAGAAACCCTCCCAATAAATAATGTTAATGACCCATAGCTTCACAAGAACTGTGTTTTGGGAGGTGAAGCAGGGTTGAAAGAGGCGTGACTAGAACTTGTCACTTTCTGTGCCATTCTCAGCTACCTAGTACGTCTTTTCAGCTTGGAGGCAAAAACCACTGACCTTATACTCCAAAATCCTCCCCAGTCAAGAACTTGGCTTATGCACTGGATCCTACAAAGGATTTGGCCAATGGGACACTGAAGATTCATGCTTTTACTGGTCTCAGGGAGAATATGAGAAATCTCTGGGTTTTTTTCAGGAAATATGCTTGTACATTTTAAATATGACAAGTACCATATGTTCTCATCATAGCTTTGGTAGAACTCATTTCTCTCCAAGGGCAAACCCCATGCTATCAACATCACAGAACTTCCTCAGTATAATGTGGTTCAGTCTATAGGTATGGTAGTTGTGATCTGAGAGGGGATACTGTAATCATCCAGCTCCTGGATGCGTGGAACACATAACTGTGAGAATTGACTTATGCTGCTGTCAACCCATGTATGTTTGACAGAATAAAGTAATGGACATGTGCGTGTCTCCAAGTTTAATACCTTGGGGCTGGTAAAGATGTTTGCAGCAATAGGACTTGAACTCCATCTTACCAAGGCTTGGTTTAGTAGGTCAAGCATAGTTATCAGTACTTCAGTGAAAGCTCCATTTGCTCGTGATTAAAATTTGGGTTCTGTATGTCAAGGAGGTGGCACCTGATGAGGACCTAAAGGACCAGTTTAATCATATTTGGCAACATTCAAGATATCTGCAAAGAAAATTTAAACTGGCTCAGATGTAATATGAAATTAATTCCACGCGTCTTCAAGTAAGGCAGGGAAAGATCTGAGATAGCCCTTCATTTCACAGTCTTTCAATCATGTTTTTTTCTTTTTCTTTTTCTTTTTCTTTTTCTTTTTCTTTTTCTTTTTCTTTTTCTTTTTCTTTTTCTTTTTCTTTTTCTTTTTCTTTTTCTTTTTCTTTTTCTTTTTCTTTTTCTTTTTCTTTTTCTTTTTCTTTTTCTTTTTCTTTCTCTTTTTCTTTTTCTTTCTCTTTCTCTTTCTCTTTTTCTCTCCCCCAAGTATGCTTATCAGTTTTTACCAATATTCTAATTCTGTTCCAATACTGGTAAGCTAATTCTGATTGCTTTCAGGTAACCATGAGTTAGTGCTCTTTAAACACTC
Source organism: Burhinus oedicnemus (assembly GCA_008921705.1). NCBI lineage: Eukaryota > Metazoa > Chordata > Aves > Charadriiformes > Burhinidae > Burhinus > Burhinus oedicnemus. The sequence continues at coordinate 1,317,840 of VFFE01007159.1, read as the reverse complement.
AAAAGTATGTGCAGACCATAATGCCCTAATATACTAACTGGCTTCAGTAGTTCTTGCTGGCAGTGAAATATCATCCAGTCTGTGTTTGCAAAGGGTCAGCCTAACCCTGAACTTCACAGAAACACGGTGTTGAGCTGTGAAGGAACTAACACAGTGATTGCCAAAGTTCTCTTTTTACATCATGACTGTAAAAGACATTTTTGGATCCTCCAACAACCCAGCACCCACATGTTTTGCTTACAGTGTATTTAACACTAGTGATGCCCTATCTCTTGTGTGTCATGGGCATAGAAATGTATTGCTAATTTCTTGGAAACTGGCAAAGGATACTTTGTACCACCCCCTACACTTATTAATGGACTTCAGTCTGTGTCACAGGTAAATGAGGAAGATTCATTGAGGGGAGTGGAATATGGAGTCTAGATGACTGATTCATCTATTTTGTTCCTTGTGGTAAGCCACTTCAGAGAGCAATATATACACTCATTTGTGCTCCTTTTTTCCTATTTGGTGGATAAATTAATACCGTAGATACAAATGCTCATTTACTCTGTTTTGTTTGTTATTTTTTAGTCAAACTATTAAAATGAATATTATAGGAAAACCCAGTCACTTACAAAAAATAATTAAATAATGGACTCTGTGGCCAAATAATTATTTATCAGCATGAATTTGCCCCCAAAGCTTATGTAAATGAAAATGGATTGAACATTCAGTGTTGATCACAGAGACAGCATTATGTACTTCTCCCAAATCATTGACAAATACAGATGGGAAAGGGTCAGTGCATTTTTATTCCTAGCTGTTATTTGGACAGATGGCCAGTCACTGCAGTTGTTGAAACTTTTTTTTTCTCCTAATTTAAATTTAATGAAGTGCAAGAGATCCACCAAAACAATTTTATTTTTTAAATACTTCCTGGGGGAAACAAATACTATTGCTCTCTTTTGCCTCCCTCCTCCTAAAAGCAGCATTTCAGTCTCACTGTGTAGCTGCTGCTTAGAAAATTAACAAATGCAGCTCTTACCTACATGATGCTCTTGATTCTAAGAAAAACATGAAAAGAATATAAAATTTTCTCAACATTTCTACAGTGAAACAAAGACCTCTCTGCTTTGGAAGGTTTTTGGTTTGGGGTTCTTTTTGTTGTTTGCTTTTTGTATGCGTGTATGTAACTTAGACTCAGTTTTGACCTAAGTGAAATTGGGAAGAAAATATCTTCCAGACTTTTTCAATGAGCTTATAGCTTTCTGGATCCATTACTCTCTGATTGAGAAAAATTTAACTTTTAAAAAATACCATACTTCTCTAGCACTTTTAATTTGTCTATTGAGATGTAATCTCCCAGCCAGAACTGTTAACTCAGAAAGTCTATTCCCAGAACTATACTGACATCACTGATGATGTAGTCACAGATGCTTTTGACAAATAAAATTACAGTCATAAACAAATAAGTTTTGTTGTCTGGGAATCAGGAAGGAACAGGGAAAAAACAGTGTTTGTTGGAATGGAAATAACCAATCTGGAAAAGAAAGGGATATTTCTAAGAAGATGGTAAAAACAACGAAGAGGAATACACATCAAAAACATATGACTGGCTCAAACAAAATCCCTGGATTTCGATACTCCAGAACTTCCGAAAAATGAGAATGTGAATACAAACATATCAAATCTGTCTCAATTAAGCCATATTTTACATAAGCTCTAGTAGTAACTCTTATAGTGCAGTCCTTATCAGTCAGCATTTTACATGTATACTGATACAGTTTTATGAGATAAAAGTGAAAATCATTTAACTGGAAATCAAAAATTTTTCTCTCTGCTAATACTATATTTGGGTTGCTTTCCATTTTAATTGAGTAGAGCTGTCATTTCTAACAAGCAGTAGAATTACAGTTTCAATATTCATGTCAGATGGCTCTGTGGTAGGTGAGGGACACATGGAGCATTTTTGTTGTCTAGATAGGCAACTGCAAGAGAACATGTGTCGGATTCCTTTTAAGGGAGAGATGAGTAGTACCACCTTTTCTGAGTGTATGAAACAAAACACTGACATTCAGGAGATGACAGTGTACCAGCTCTGAGGAAATTTTTTTTTTTTTTTCAAAGTAAAACTGCTCTTCATTTCTTCTTTTACTGGCATAAAAGTAAACAAAAAGACTGGAGGAACAACATTTTTTTGAGTGTAAGGCCTCTCTGTCTATTAATTTGCCAAAGTGATTGAAACAACTGCTCTCAGAGCCACAGGCTGAGCTGGTTGGTGCTCAAGGGAAAATCCTGACTATGTCCTCAGAATAGCTTCATCTATTAGACTAAAAATAATAACAGACAAAGAGTATGAAGGAACAGTCAGCCAGTCTAAAAGGTATGCCTCTGACCCACAAACAGAAACAGGAATATAATGTCTCTACTAGGTGGGTAGAGAAACAGTTAATATGAGCTAGAGAGCTCAATTTGAGCTCAGTGTGTTGACACAGCTGCAGACTGAGAATATAATCAAACTAAGTAAGGGTGGCTTTTGGTCATTGTAACTTTGGGGTGGAGGCAGGCTTTGTGAGGTACCTCTGTGTGTCACTGTCAGATGAGTAAGTCACTGGGAGATATTTTCAGAAAGTCCTAGAAGTTCATGTCACGCAGTGAGCAGAAACTTTCATTTGTCTTGTGTTTTCACCCAGAATTAAGAGTCCATGTGATGGACACAGCCTGTAGTAGGACAAACAAAGATTTGTTTGGGACCTCATATATGTTGATACAATATCCTGTAGGTGGCTGACGATCAAGAAGGTCTTACTAGTTGTTACTTGGATGAAAGGTTACATCATGGAAGAAGCAGATCTTGCAGCAACTAGAGCAGTAGCAAAGAGTGAAAGTAGTGATATCTTTTTTAAAATGAGAATAATTTCTTCCAGGTAGCAATAATTCAGCCTCAAGTGATGCAAGGGACACTGTATCAATAAGTTGTTGGAAACCAGAAACCATGTAGACTCCTTTTCTCTTCTTAATTGCTGAAAGATATGGGCTTTTTGGCTCCATTTTGAAAATTTAAAAGCGTCAAGAAATGTTCAGCCTTGATCACAGTTTAATAAATAATGAAGTATACTTGTTTTTCACTTTATTTGCCATAAACCAAAAGGGGATGAAGAAGTAGCTTTTATCTGCCTATTGTGAAACTCAATTGCAAGTACAGAATTTGCTATATTCACCAAACAATGAGTGGAAGTTTGCATATTTGTAACCAGACTTGTTTTCCCATCTATTTCACCAGGTCTGTAATTGCATTGTTGAGGCTCAGAAGATTAAGAGCTGACTATGCGTGTACAAGTTTTATGATACTACCTTGCTCTCAAGGATTGTGGATTGCTCTCTGCTTCTCAACTAATTCAGTTTTCCAAACACTACTTTGAAAGTCACATTATTTTCAGCAGTATAGAAGGCTGAGTGGTACAACTTCTTCTTATGCTTTCAACTGCTTGTAAGTAGAACCCAGTAGCAGTTATTTGTTTTATGAAATTCCTTCATATTAAAAAAGTAGCAAACAAAAGCCCATTTCAAATCATCCTTCAGTAGAATATGTAGAAGACGACTGTAGACTCCATAATATTATGGTGATTATAGTATTTACTTGAAATGGAGGAAGCTCTGTGGAAACTGAGAACTTCAGTCTGTGTTTCAACCATTCATCCAATTGTAGTACCATCTCCTACAACAAACTACTACCCCCCAAAAAATTCTGCTCCTCTCTAATTTAATTTTTCCAATTAAGAAGTGTAAGCATCTGTCAAGATGGAAAATTCAATTCTCCAGAATTAAAATGCAGTTTTAAGAGAAATACTTTTTTTCCTTTTCCCTTTTTCTTTATAAAGCTGAAGCTCTGAGTGTGCACATACAAGTCACTTTGCACACATGCAATCAGTAAAGCAATTATTTACACATCACATAAGACAACATAGTCAGAGGAACACGAAAAATAATTATATTAATTGTAGTTTATTTGACAGTCACTTGTTTTCTTCTAGTTGAACATGTGCAGAAAAGCATTTTATGTATACATTTACCCTTTCTCATTACACCTTTTTTTCCAGTCACAGTCTTAACAAAACAAAAAATAAAATGCAGCTTATAAAAAACATCTTTACATGATAGTGACCTGAAGTGCAACTCCATTCACTGTAAGTTATATAAACCTCTAGTTACTGAGCTAGAAAGTGTTTTCAAAAAAATTGCCTTAAAGTTTTCCTCAAGCACAATGACAAAAGACTTTTTGAGAGAAATCTCATAATCTCCAAATGTTTTTAAATGGAGAAGCAGGCATGCAGTTAACTTTTCACATTACGATGCATACTTATGTTAATTCTTTGGAAACTATGGACAAAGATTGCAATGTTGTAGTCATGGTTACAGCAAAAACTTTCCTCTAGCCCTTTCCAAAAGCTTCCCTGATTAGTATAGATGTGTGCAAGACACTTTACTGCTCAAAATGGGGCAGGATGCACAGACAAAATACTAAAGACCGAGGCTGCATCTATACTGTTGTCTTAAAGGTCTCTATTACAGAGACCTCAGGAGTAAATTTACTGGTTTTTTTATTTGATTTGCTCTTGGAGGACACTTAGAGATATAAGTAGATAAGCTAACTCAAATGAAAAGAGTCTTTAGGATCATTTGGCCTTACATGTTTCTGAGGCCCTCTGTTTATGAGTAATATTTAAGGATATCCCTACTGAAAAGAGGGAACATATTTCCAGTAGGTTGGTGAGGTAGAGAGCATATCATCCCATTAGGCTCTATTATGTTTCTTTAAAAGTTCCAATCCTGTAATTTATTGATCTTCCTTTTCTGACTTGCTAGAAGCAAAAAAGGGCTGCAAGAAAGATGCCCCCTGCATCACAGAGGACTATGACACATTATCTTTCCCGGGGTTTAGTTCCTAGCTGTCTCAGCCTGCATGTCTTTCATCAGCACTCCAATTTATCCCTGTCTTTTCATAGTCCTAAGAAGCAATGCTAACAGAAAAGCAAGAGGTATTTGACCTTGGCTGTGGATCATGACATAAAATGGACTTACCTATTCTCACTTTTTTTCAGTCATCTCCTTTAAAACTATGCCCCAAGTGCCCAGAAAGTTGTCAGGTGATCCAAATCTGCATAGAGCCACGTCAGGGCAGCCTCAGACAACACTGGCCAGTTACAATCTTTTCACCATTGCTGTCCACCTGAGCATCCTTGAAACTGCTTCATTAGCTGCTGAGTATGGAGAAGATCAATGCCTGTTCAGCAGTATGTATTTTTCTTCTCTCATTTATGATGATTTTTCCAACAATATTATTTTGAACAGGCAAATGCAAACAGTGTTTGTGATTATAGGTAGTCATGTAGACAAAAGCCCAAGAGGCCTGAGTTTTGATCTATATTAGGAATAAAACACGCACTGTGCTATATGGATTTTGCTTTTCCCACCTGTCAGTTTCCTCCTCTCCTCCACTCTCTCTTGTCATATGCAGCAGAGGTGAGCATGGCATATAATCCTCTCAGTTGTAGGGACTGACAAGCCCAGCTTCAGGCTGATGGTCTTTTCACTAGAACTATCACCACCTTTCCATTCATGTTACGTGTTCTCATCTCTTGATGAAAATCTTCACAGAAAAGGGGAATATGCCATCGGTTTGGAAAATAACACCAGCACAGGAAGCATTATATAATATTTCTACTACCACCGCTCCACCCGTGTCTCAAGTATTAACACACTCTTTCCACCACCACACCCCTGTCTTGGGCATTAGGAGTTTTGTTCTATTTAATTCATGTGATTGTGCTGTGTTCCCTGGCAGAGAGCCATCCACAGCTATTTACTCAGTCTTCTGCTTCCTCTGTAAATCCAGGATCATCCATTGGATTAGTTTACTTTTCAGGCCTGGGAAGGGTACATTTTGGTAGCTAGATTGAGAGTATTCCTTCTGGTTCTAGTAAGCAGTTTATCCACTGTTATTTCACTGAGTCTTATTATATGGCTTTACCTTCTGTATGGTTATCCCCAGCAACCTCTTTGGCTTAATTCAGTGCTCTCAGGAAAAATATCAAAGCAGTACATTGAAATACTACTATAGACATATGGGGGAAAAAAGAAAAAAAGCAAGCTATGCTATGTCCCCTTTTCCACCACTATTTTGTAAAATTGTCCAAAGAGACTGGGTATTTTTATATTTACCGTGCTAACGCTAAGCAATATCTATGACCTGAGATTAAAGTAACAATATAAGTATAAATTATTTCTATGATATTCTGAGATAGATGAAATCTTAATTTTGTCTTTAGAAGCAAGTGGAGGAAAGATTGAAGCCAATCACATGCCAAGGGCTGAAGTCTTCTGTTCTCTTCCAAGAAATTCTACTGAAGCAACTCTACCATTATTATCAGAGAAATAGGAAAATTAAATTCCTGTAAGTAAATATGACACTGGATTATACATCCCGTAGGGTTAATATTTTATCTGGATAGATTACTTATTTTATTTAATATTTTTAAATGCTACTATGCTTCTTTTTCTTGTGCTTTAATATATTTGTGCTGATGGATTAAGACTCAATACAAAAAGCATCTTAGTCAAATCTCATCCAAAAAACATGCTATAGCCATAAAAATAAAGTCAAGTCGAAAGCAGAAAAATCTATCTCCAGAGAAAAACAATCATTTAATTGAATGATAAAAAGAAAAACAAAATAAAGTTCCTCCACAAACGATAAGGAATTGCAGGAAAACCAAAAAATTACATACTACATCAGAATACCTTGCTGCCCAAAGGAGATGCAGGCAATCTATAACAGGAGAAAAAGATTACCAAACTTAGAGGACAGTCAAAGCAGGAAAATAACAATATAAAAAAAAGCTTTAACATATTTCGTGATATGAACTTGAGACATGAAAAATATATGGAAGAAAATAAATTTTAACAGATACTGTTTGAAATGTCAAATAACACTGAAAAAGTTTTAAAGCCATGAATGCATTTGTGTGTATACCTGTCCATGCACTCACTTTTCTGTCACACACGTCCATGCTATAGTGAACAGCAACAGAAAGTACACCAGATTTTGGTTTCTTTTTTTTTTTTTTGTGGTAGTAGTAGCTGTAAAACAGAAAGTTAATGTCACATTCCTTTGGAACTCCTTTTGTTTCTGGACTGTAGAATACAAATTGCATTTCGCACTAATTAGCCTAACCAGTTAGTGTGTTACATAGAGATCTTTGATTATTTTCCTTTTCACTGGTTGTAATGGATACATTTTCCTGTAGGAATACTTTTTGCTTTTCACTGGTTGTGCTTGATATATTTTCTTGTAGTCAACTTTTTTTCAACATTTATTGGTAGTCTGTTTACTCTTGTTGAAGCCTCAGATGTTTTTTAATCCTATGTTCCTCTCTTTAACATATGAAAGACTACATGTAAAAAAGCTTAAGAACAGTCACTACTCCCAAATCACAGCTAAGTACAGTTAAAAAGCATAGTGTTGCCTAGATTTTTTGCAAGACTGAACTGCAAAACAGTCAGACGCTGAATGCTTATGAGAGCTAGGGGACATATCTTCACTCCTGCTGTGGTACCAGGAAAATCAGGAATTTCCCAGTATAAATAAATGCGTGGGTACAGTAAAGCCAATATAGCTGATTACAGATCACTATCCATTTGTTAATCTTCGGAGGACAGAACAAGGAGAAAGGAAAAGGTCAAAGTATCCTGATCCCATGTTAGTAAAATTGTCCTTTAACTTTTGTGAACTAACATTAACAATAGCACTGAAAAATCTGAGAGACTGTAGGTGCTTCAGGCAGGAACATCTCCACTACTTTCTACAGTATGCCTAAATCATCAGTAGCTGTAGAGACACTGTCAATAATCATCATGGTGATATGGCATTGATCCCAAAGGAAAAAAAATCAAAATTAATTGTTCTGGCATACAGAGTAAGAGCATTGTTTAACTAGTCTTATAAATAACTGATTAATGCAAGTGATACAAATACTTTATATTATTATCATCACTCACAAATGAGAGATAAATATGTTCTATCATGCTCAGATTTCTAAAAGCTCTTAGTTCTTCTAAAGAGAGACCTGATTGAGTGATCCATGAGTCTGTCACCTCAATTACTATGACTGTGATTGTAACTCAAGGCACCTGATATGGAAACCAGGTGCAACCATGAGACTGTCAGTTGGTCCTACAAGAGACAGGTTTCAGGAAATAACAGTGAAGTATCTACAGAACTTGTTCTATGTTGAGGCTTTATGTGTGCCTGCCTGGTTTTGGTATGTACCATTAGCTGTATATATCCTATTTGTTATGTATATATATATTCTTTTAAACAGGTGGGAAGAGCTATAAGCAAATTCTGTGCCAGAAATCTTACAGGTTGTTCAATGAGCCACCAGTTGTAGAGTTTTCAAAAGGTCTGGAAGGATTAACTGAGTTACTTGTAAAGTTTTAAAAAAACGAATGTAACAATTCAACTGCTCAGATCTGTAATTTGTAACTTCAGACTAAGGTACGATGTCCATGTCATTATGCTAATACCTTCAATTTTAGGAAAAATATGTCATAAATACTTCTCGGCTCTCTAAATGCTCTCAATACATGTGTTAGCTTCCCAAATAGGAAGCCATTCTTTGTAACACTTTAATTCTCAAAATGTTATATTTACTATAACCATTCTAAGCATTATATATTGCTGATATAGTTTTATTGATATTTGAGTCACTCGGATAACCTATTTTTATTTTATAAAAACTATGTATAAAAAGTATATTAAAAAAACATGAAACAGTCAATGCAGTCAAAAGCTGGGATGTGGTAAAATTATACTTGCCTGTGCGACCTTTTCTATGCTACCCTGTGTACCTGAATTAAACTGTTTTGTCATTATGTGATTGGATTTTCCCCACATACTATTTTTCTGAGGATATATTGAAAATATTTGCCAGGGCTCTGAGGGCATGCACGGCCCTGCTTGCCTCCCCGCTCCCCCTTCCCCCTGGGGCTCCCCCCACCCTGCTCATGGCCCAGGACCCCATGTCAGCCCCCAGAACCATCAGCCGCTGCCCCAGCGATGCCAATGCAGGGCTGGTGTCCAGTTCCTTACAGCCCTGCCCTGCCTGGCCCTGGGCCCTACCGAGCCAGGCCCGCCATCAGGCCCACGTCCCAGCCTGACCCTGGGCAGTTCCCATCCCCAGGGATGTGTGTGATGCCTGGGGCTGGGGCTGCCCCCATGCTGCCCTGCTCCTGGCCAGGGGCTGAGACAGGCCCTGCTGCCAGCCCAGGGAGACACTCCTGGCCCCAGGCTCATATGCAGCCCATGCAGCACCTTGACAATATTTAAGGAAGGAACCTTGTCTCCTTTGTGGCAGCACTTGATACCATACAATAAATAAATTGTGTTGTGAAAAAAAAAAAAATTGCCTTAGGATTGAGGAAACAGTGTCATATTAGAGAGCTCAATTTTTTTTATTATGCCATTGAATTTCTTTGAGGTGTTGGAGAACAGAAGAGAAATGCTGAATGCTTTTCTTGAACAAGTAAACGTGCCCTTGTGACCAAGAAGGCCAATGGTATTCTAGGGTACATTAAGAAAAGCGTGGCCAGCAGGTCAAGGGAGGTTATCCTCCCCCTCTACTATGCCCTGGTGAGGACGCACCTGGAGTCCTGTGTCCAGTTCTGGGCTCCCCACTTCAAGAAAGACAAGGAATTACTGGAGACAGTCCAGTGGAGGGCTACGAAGATGACCAGGGGACAGAAGCATCTCTCTTATGAGGAAAGGCTGAGAGACCTGGGTCTGTTTAGCCTGGAGAAGAGAAGACTGAGAAGGGATCTCATCAGTACTTAGAAATATCTAAAGGGTGGCTGTCCATAGGATGAGGCCAGACTCTTTTCAGTGGTGCCCTGCAACAGGACAAGGGGAAATGGGCACAAACTGGAATACAGGAAATTCTGTCTCAACATGAGGAAAAACTTCTTTACTTTGAAGGTGGCAGAGCAGTGGAACAGGCTGCTCAGAGAGGTGGAGTCGTCTTCTCTGGAGATATTCAAAACCCACCTGGATGCGCTCCTGTGTAACCTGCTCTAGGTGAACCTGCTTTGGCAGAGGGATTGGATTAGATGATCTCCGCAGGTCCCTTCCAACCCCTACCATTCTGTGATTCTGTGAAGTGGATTCAAATTGTTCTTTATTTTAAAATTATACTTAGAGGGTGAACAAATTGCTACCTCCATACAGCAGCACTGGTCCTTTGTTTTGAGCCTGTAACTGCAGGGAGGGTTGCTGCTGTGTGCGAACCTGTGATTGTTTATACAGTCCTTGTGTGCTTTTAGCATATGCCAGCTGGAAACCTCCTAAAGAATCACTTGGTTTGGAAGGGTGACTGCTGAGGGGACCATTCCTGTGGCAGTCTGCATGCAGCTATCTGTGCTGGAGACAGGCACGAGCACTGTGCCGGATGGCCTTGGAGCCTGGGGATGCTCCTGGAAACATGTAATTTACTCCTAAAGATGCAGCCTTGGGTCTCCTACAATAAAGGGACTGATTGCCCAAAGAAAGTCAGTGTGGATAGTTGCCTGAGCTATAGCTATTAGTCAATGTTAGACAACGATGTATGTTTTAAGTCTTCATTATGCAACCATTTGGTTAAATGTGGGTCTTGTCTGTGTTTGAAATTCAAAACAATCAGATACGTGTGTGGAGTTGAGCGCATAAACAAGATTGCATTTGCTCCATCACAAAGAAACAAAACCCACCATCTCTAGAGTCCGAGGTGCTCTGCTTCAACCCAATGACTGAAAGCATCAACAGAAGGTGGAAAACCTAGGTTTGAATTGTTTCTCCGCTTAAATTAGGAAACGAAACTCAGTTGCATAAAACTATTGGTCAGTTAGTCCAGCACGAATTGGAAAAATGTAAAATAAAAAATGAAATCAGTAAACATGCAGATAAATGACAAAGTGGAGAAAGTTCAAGCAGGATTTTGTAGAAGGGGGAAGCCAGGCCTCAGAAATCTATCGCGCTCTTTGTAGATGTCACCAAACGTACAGGGAAAAGAAACTCAGCAGATATAGTGTATTTAAAAAACTACTAAAGCTTTTGATGTTCTCATCCTAAAAAGACAACAGTTTTCCTTGCGATAAGAGAGAAAGTCATGTTGTAGGGTGATACATGGTTAATGGATAGAATATAAAAGGTAAGAATAAATTATTAGTTCTCACAACGGAGGTTGTTATCTGCTGAGATACCTGTTCAGTATAAACGACCTGGAAAAGGTGATGAAGAGTGATGTGTCAAGGTCTGCTGATTGTTTTTACTGCTCTGAATAAGTGATGGTAAAATGATGTGAGTATTTCAAGAGCCGAGTGACTGAATGATAAAATGACAGATGAAATTCAATGTCAATAAATGCTAACTAATGCACAAGAGAAACAACAACCCTAACTAAAAATACACAGTGATGAACTCTGATTTAGTTATTACTGCTCAGGAAAAAAATTTTGTTTTCATTATGAGTGTCTCTGTCACAATGTTATCTCAATGCTCAGTAGCATTCAAAACAGCAAATAGAATGACTGAAATTTTAACAAAAGATTAGAGAACAAAAAAAACACTATTCTAAAAAGCTGTGTTGTATCCATATCTTAAATAAGACATGAAGTCCTGGTTCTACCTGAACTGAGACATAATATTGTAATACTAGGTAAGAACAGTGGCAAAAAGAATGGCTTCTGTGTTGGAAAACCATAAAATTACTCCCCAAATTCATAAAATAATAACAAGACGACATTACATGAACATATTGAGCAGAAATTCTAAAAACATTAGAATGAAGTGATTTTGTACCAAACATAATATAAGATTGTAAAATTCAATACTACAGGATGCTGTTAATGTCTAAAATATAAATAGATTTAAAAAGCGATCACATAAATTAATGGAATAAAGTCCACCAAAGCAAATTAAGCATAAATACAGTGATGTAATTTCAGCTCAGAAATTCCCTAAGTGTGAAAGACATTCTAAGTCTGGGACGTCACTTTTTTACTAAACACTATAGGTTATGAAATAAATAAATTGGTTTTAAAATAATTTATAAATAAAAATATTTTTCAATAAATAAAGTGTAGGGTTTGTTTTATACTAAACGTAAATTGTAAGAAGTGGAGGATCACTTTCCCATGTCTCTGATGTTATGGAGTCATCTTTGGGTTACAAAATCAAGTCTTCACTTTTTCTTGCCTTCTCTAGTCAGGTGAATATCAGTATCTTATAGAAAGTTCACCAGCAGTGACGGTATTTTCTAGGAAACTGCAAATGCACTTTTCAGATCTTGTAAGAGTCTCTGACAAGACAGATGAAGTGTTCAAACTAGTGGGATATTCTGAGAGGATTCTTATTTGCTTGTCCTGATGCTATTTCATTTTGTATAGAAGCTTTAAATCTTTATTTAGACAATAACTCTGTAATGTGGTGGGATGTGCCTTCACACAGGGTATATGTTGTTTCAAAGCATACTTGGCTATTTTACCTTGAAATGGAACAAAGTCAATATGTGAAGTCTTTAAAGCAAATTACCCAAATCCTTCACATGGATAAAACTTGCTTGGGTTCTTTCACAACTAGCATCCCTCCTTCTGACTTTCTTCCTGACGAAGGTGATTGTCTTCTCCTGTATTGTGTTGTTTAACACTACCTTCTTCCATCTGGCTATCAGATTCTACCTCATCCTCCTCCAGCAATACAGGAACACTTGGAAGTTTTAAAGTTATATGCCTGTGATAAAAGGTGGAGGAAGTGTCTTTGCCTTTTCATAGGAGATGAGTCTTTTTCTGAAAAGCCTACATGCAGACAGTGGAAAAAAAATTACAGCCCCTGACCAAAATAGATACATGATGGTGAAGAATCTATCACCAAATACCTACTGAAGTCACATGGTGTAACAAAGTAGCAGCACAGGAAAGCAATATTTTGCAATATAATTTGACATATATCCCTTACTATTATTTTGTATGTACTAATAAACTCTGAACTATCTTTTAATACAAATATATGTTGACTTTTTTCCATAGTATATAACAATATAAAGTATTAATTTCTACTTTATTTGATAACAATACACACTTACTGCGCCTGTGTGCACATTGAATGTGTCTCTGCCCTAAGTCTTCTAAGTTTTCTATCCATGTGTAATAGCCCCTGCCTATATTGAAACTCCATTATTTTCCTGTTAATTTGTTTGTGTTCAGACAGATCTTCCTTAGTAATTTACCTTTTTATATTCACTTCTATTCCACGAGTTCGATAAACAAGTTTAGTTTCTGGATTAAAAATAATAATAATAAAAATCAATAAAATCGTCTGTGTTTCTGATCAGCTCAAGTACTAGATAGAGGTTTCTCTCCAGTAAAACACGTAAGCATGTCCTTAATTTTATAGATATGATTATTTTTATTTTTTTTTAGTTAAGGATTTAATTCCCTTTTCAGTACACTTTCTAAAGAATTTGTGAGTTTTTCTTCACCTATATTTTAGTAAGGTTGGCTTATCAAATCCAGGTTTGTTTGTTTTTTTTAAACTGTAATTTATTTAATCCTTGAAATTGAACCTGTTTGATCATTAACTCAACTCTGATGTAATTTCAGAATGTAGTCACTAGCAGTATCTGTTCTAGGCTTCCAGGTAGTGTTATATGTCTTCTTAATTCATCCTTCCTATGTATCTTATATTCATGCTGAGACTCTTGCAGGTCTTCTTGATGTATTTATGAAAAATTCTCACTGCTAGCAAGAGCTATGCAGTGGAGAAAGATTTATATATTCCAAATGTAGTGGAGAACAATGTGTCAAGCAACCAAAGAGTGAGACTGTGTATTATACCTTACAGAATTTGAGCTGTAAAATTCTTCAGCTTTAAGATGTGTGCTTAATTCTTAATAAGAATTATCGTCTGTTTGTACAGTGCCTAATCTTTTTTAGGTATGACTTAAAGCAAATAATAAATCATTATGTAAGTACATGTGTAAGATCTTAAAAGATATACTGACCCTGCATTGAAATAGGAGGAGAAAGGGAGTGAAAGTACAGAGAAGACTTTCATGTTTTAGCTACAGAAATCATCTAAAATTAGATACGCTGATGTTGGGAGTGGAAAAGAAGCAAGTCTGAATATCATGGTCGGAGATGTAGAGGGTGGAAGGAGGTTTATGTAAAGGGCAGAGAAGGTAGATGATGTAAAGGAGAAAGATTTCGGAGAAATCAGAATGAATATCAAGACAAAATATATGTCCGAGGCTTTAGACAAAGAGTCATCACTAAAGGTTCCCTCATCTATTATGCTATCTATCGACATCAGGCTGTCACAGACTTTCATATTAAGGACTGTTTTAACAAGTGTCTGTTGTAAAATAGTTGTGGGCTTTAAAACAAGAGTGAAATCAGTGTTCTTTATAGCCTTGTTATTAGGATTCAAAGTTTCTGGAACAAAGAAAAAAGCTATTGAAAAAGAATTAAATTTAATAATCAGACTATTAAGCAAGGATATTTGCTGCACATTACAAGAGACAAATTAAAAAGACTACAATAGTTTCTGGAAAACATCTGTTAAACAATGTCAAGTTGATGATAAAGAAAATTGAGTTCCCTTTGCAGTTAAGTTTAATCCAGCTGTACCCAGCTATAAAAGAGCTATCAAAGGCAACTATTCATTTGTTGTTAATTCAGAAATGTTATCACTAGGAATCCTTAACACCCAAGTCCTGACTTTCTGCCAAGTTTTTGTTTTTCTGAATTGATACACATGTGGATAGACAAGTTGACTTAAGCTCCTCGTTCTAGAAGATAGAGGTACCCTTTATTGTCTGCCACTAAAAGAAAAAAATATGGAGCCAGGTTTCATTTTCCTTTGAATTCAAGTAAGGAAAAAAAAGATACCTTTTGTTAAAAACAGCAATTTGTGAAGAAAACACAGATGATTTGTTTTACCTGGCCTTTGAAAATAATGATGATTCAGAAGGTAAGTATAAGATTTCATACTGATGAGCTATTACTTGTTTTTAATTTTGATCCATTTTCCTGTGAAGTCAGTAGAAGAGTTCCAGTTGATGTTACTGAATTTTCATCTCTTAGAATATCCTTTAGAAAAGATTTTTTTTTTTAATAGGTATAAGAGGTGTTTTAATTCCTGAAAGTAACTGCTGTCTCAGTAAACAGTGCAGACCAGTGAGATCTACAGAGTGACAGTTGGTACTGTGACATGTGTCCATGTTATATGCGTTTCAGAAGCTTCTATTTTGGACTGGTTCTAGTCCGGACTTGTGGACTGAGTACCCCTTAGCAGTTGAATACATTTTCTTGATTTAGTTTTGTCCAAAAGAAATACAATTGATAAGCTCTAAGACCTGTCTGCAATGTAAAACAAAACACAGTGACAAGGAATGATCAGGACACTGTCATCAGAAGCACTCTGTTACCCAGACTGAAATACTAATACAAAAGGAACCAAATATGACCAGTTTATGATAAATTAGATGCTATTAGCTCATGCTGATTCACACCTTTTACTACAAATAGAAGCGTTAATTTCAAAGATGGTATCAGGACAGTAAAATAAACCTCAATTCCCCCTTACTCCCAGGACCTTACTGTACAGTTCTACACTTCCTAATAGTTCAGTTAGAAGATTTTTTGATTGCCTTATAGTTCCTTTGCTTCGCTGACTTGTTGTAGGATTTCTTTTTTTGATATCTTTGTTTGATGTGGAGAGCTTATTTCTGATTTATGTATCTATTTAACCTATTCCTTTAGGTAACAGAGAGCAACTACCTAAAATTCCAGCAGTTTCATGTGGTAGAATTGGATTTGGCTTAAGTTGTCCTTTGAAGAAAGTATTTTTAACTAACAGGCTCCTGCCTTTACTTACCAGTGGCCAGAATAAGTAAATTTTAATTAATTTCTGAAGACCTAGTTTAGATCCCTGTTAGACATCATTGCCTTTTTATTTTGAAATAAATTATTTTTCCATTCTTCTTCCCCATTTTCCCCTTTCAAATTTGATATTGATAAATGTAACACTAATAAAAAATAAAATTCTAGAAGTGGAAATAAATAAGAGTTAAAAAAATGAAGTAATGAAATGCTGTAGTATCCTAGCATTACAAGACAGGTCAGGCTGGAAGAGACCTCCGGAGGTCTCTCAAAGCTGGGTCAAATGTAAGGTACTGCCAGGCTGCTCAAGGCTTTATCCACCATGTTCTTGAAAAACCTCTGAGAATAGAGACTTCACAATGTCTCTTGGCAACCTGTTTCACTGCTTGCCTGTCTTCATGGTGGAAAAAAAAATAAAATCACCTTATATCCACTTTGGACATCTCTTGTTTTAACTGACTGTCTTGATGACCTCCTTGTAGGCATTGGTAGGCTGCTGTTAGCTGCCCACCAAAGCTCTCTCTTCTCCAAGCTGAACAAGCAAACTCCCTCAGCCTCTCCTCACAGACCAAGTGCTCCAGCTCCCTGACCATCTTGGTAGTACTCTACTGAACAAATATCAGCCTTTCTTATATTGGAAGGGGCTGAATGGATGTCATACTCTAATTGGTCTAACAGATGCAAAGTAAAGGAGAATGATGATTGTCATGGCTGTGAGTGCATTCCCTCTTCTAGGAGCTTAGTTCACTGAGTCCAGGGTTGACCAAGTCCAACTACTAAGAGCTGTTGTGAAGAAAGGTAGAAGTGAGAGTCTGCCCTTCCTTCCCTGGGAAGCTCTTTTTCAGCTGAGGCTCTCACACTTGACCCCCATCTAAGCAACATTGCAGTTGTGTAGCAGCCAGATCTGCTCCCATGCTCATATTGCCTTGATTCTACCCCGATCCTAAACTGCTGACTTGCTTTCTGGATTGACTTTGGACCTGCCTCATTACAATGGACTTGCTGTGTGATCACAGAACTTAGGCGGACTCTAATCACCATCTCCACACCTATCCTGATCCTGACTTACTGACTGAGTACTCTGACTCCTTGTCCCTGAGGCAGGTACCCTTTCCCACTCCTCTGCTACCCTCAGCTCCCAGCTTGCCCTTTCTCCTGGAGCAGTCTGCCACTGCGACTCCCTGACAATCACTTCTGTTGAGCTTCTGGCTGCACTTCTGGTGTGCCAGAGCACACTGCGCGCTCTTGTTCAACTCACTGCCTACCGAGATTCCCAGGGTCCTTTCCAGCAGAGGTGCTCCTCAATGACTTGTTAACTTGCACTGTTGCAAAGGGATCTTCCTTTCCAATTGCAGGACTTTACATTCATCCTAAATGTTTTGGCTTAATGTAATATCAACACAAACTATTTGCATTCTTTCTTAAGAAAATAAACATGCATAAACTGAATCTTAAAACCTAGTATTCTGCAAACAAGCAATTATAAAAAAAGTGTTCATTAAAATGAACACCCCAAGACAAGAATTATGCTCACATATCACACAAAAGAAGCTCAGTTTAATGGAATTCATTTCTGTAATACAAATCGTCTTATGGAAAGTAAACAAATCAAAATGGAAACAGCAGCTGTGGCTCAAAATTACCATTGAACACCAAAAAAATCACTGAAAATAGTAATTAAGACTGAGAGTCCATTGGCAGAGCTGACAAAGCTTCTTGCAATGCTAATATCATTATCAAATGCAAGAAGAATCAATCACCACAAACAAATAAGATTATCATGGCTGCAAATTTTTTACTTTTTTTTCTTTTTTTTTCTGTCTTTAGTAAATGGAAATAACCTAAAATTTGCAACCAATTACACTAAAATATATGGTTTTTTTAAACAGAGTGTTATGACAGGAATGTTATGCGTGTTACGACCAGCTACGGGGTTGATGATAGGTTCTAATTCAGCATACTGCAGTTTAACAAGTATCATAGCTTTAATGAGGTAGGGGTATTCATATAATTAGTGTTAAACCTTTTTTTTTTTTTAGTACTTTGCAGAGTCAGGTCCTTCATGAAATACACCACTTAAGTCTATAGCAAGATAACATTTTGGGTGTGACAAATATATGTCTGTTCAAAAAATTGTGCAACAGAGATTCATTGCTATGGTCTTCATGGGGAGAGTTTCCTTCCTTGGCCTTATCACTACTGAATTGCTTAGAATATCTCTCTTATCACCTATTGACATAAAAATAGGGTTTGTTTCAATATAAGTATTCATTTTACAATAAACATTGGTTTTTCTCAATTCCTCACATACACTTTACAGACTCACAAATATTAGAAACATATGACAGTTTCAAATTAAGACATGAATATATGGGATTAATTGAATGGGTGAGGAAGGGACAGAGACACTGCAGTGCTTAACTTTAATGCATTTGGCCCTAAATTCTAAGCATAAGAAGAATTATGCACTTCACAGATGGAATACAAAGATTTATACGCTGAATAGAGAGCTGCAAGCTTCCCAGCAAGAAATGCTAGAGAAAAAAATGGTGTCTAATGAATGAATCTGAGAGCTGAGAATAGCATTTTTGAGAAGATGCCTCTGTCAATAGAGGAAGCAGAATCAGAATTCTCATTTACACCTCATTTCAAAGTGCTGAGCGCCCTTTAGGTAGTCTTGATATTTAAATAAAACAAAATTTTCCTGAACTAGTGTTCTCCTTTTACAACAGCTGGTAAACTAAAGCATTCATCCAGAGAGAGGAAAACCCTAGACTGTTTTCTTCCTAACCTCAATAGATACAAATACAGATCTTAAACCATGCAAGCCAGAGTTGGACTCCACGCTTTTGCTTTTGCTGGAAAGCTGATTTGCATGCACACTGCCAGATTCACAGGGCACAAAGGAATATGAGTCTGGAGCTCTGTGTTTAGTGACAGTGAGTATTCTCATTGTTCAAGATCCAGTTTCTACATAAAGAAGATAATTTTTGTAATTTTTATCCAATGTAGATGGATACAGCGTAGAATGCATAGAAAGTCATGGGACAGCAGATTGCAACATACATCTCCAAAATCAATGTTTTAATATAGTAAATGACCTAACAGTAATCTACAGTCACATCATTTGTGATATCTCTTTTTTTCTAGCTTCACCAGTCTTGAAGTCTTTCCATTACAGTAGTATCATTTCCAGAGGTGGAGCTGAGAAAACAGTAGCTATTGGTCTACTATATGAAAATGTGGGTGCCTATGTGGGCACCACTGCTTCAACTGCATTTTAAAGATATTGCCAATGCTCAGAAGACAGCTTCAAGGCCCTAGAACCAGAGTGAACAGAATTGTCTTTGATGGAGTCAAATGCCTGAACTGTGTTACTGTGAATCACAAAATGGCTGAGGTTGGAAGGGACCTCTGGAGATTGTCTTGTGCAACTGCCCTGATCAAGGAGGGTCACCTAGAGCAGGTTGTCCAGTACCATATCCAGATGGCTTTTGAACATCTTCAAGGATGGAGACTGTACAACCACTCTTGGCAACCTGTGTCAGGGCTGTCACCGTCACAGTCTCCTTATGCTCAGACAGAACAGCTTGTGTTTCAGCTCGTGCCCAGTGCCTCTTCTCCTGTCCCTGGGCACCACTGAAAAGAGCTTGGCTTTGTCTTATTCACACCATGCCTTCAGATGTTTGTAAACATTAATAAGATTCCCCTCTGAGCCTTCCCTTCTCCCCGCTAATCAGTGCAACTCTCTCAGTCTTTCCTCATAGAAGAGATGTTCCAGTCCCTTAATCACCTTTGTGGACCTTCGCTGAACTCTTCCCAGTCTTTCTTGTACTGAGAACCCGGAACTGGACATAGTACTGCAGATACGGCCTCAGCAGTGCTGAGCAGAGAGGAAAGGTCAACTACCTGGACCTGCTGGCAACGCTTGTCCTAATGCAGCCCAGGATAGTGTTAGCTGCCTTTGCTACAGGGACATTGCTGGTTCATGGTCAGCCTAAGTCCTTTTCTTCAAAGCTGCTTTCCAACTGGTCAGCCCCAGCACGTACTGGTGCATGAGGTTGTTCCTCCCAATGTGCAGAAGAAGACAAGAGAAGTGTGTTAAAGTAAAACAAGAAAACATAGCTTTGTGCTGTCCTGTGTTTTGTATTGACTAAAAATTCATGAATCCTTAGTGAGCATCTGGGATTTTTGGTTGGTCCTCTGGGGTGCCTGTTTTCCCAAGTGCACTACATACAACAGATAAGGAATTAAATGAATTTCTTGTCTGGTCCCTGGTTTTTTTTAATGATCTGATTACCCATATAGGTGTATTGTCCTCACTGTCAAGCACTTCAAAATATGAAACTCAAAGTACCTTTTATTGAAGCAAATCATGATAATATCACAATTTAAAATGGTTAATTATTTAATATTCAGATTGTCAAAACCTGAGCTAGGAATGAATGGTACGACTAACCTACCTGTTTTATCAGGTTTGTTTCTGAACTCTTTTTTGCTAAAATATGCCTACTGACCAACCATTTCAGCAATGAATCATATTAGATTTTCAAAAAACTTCAGAAGACTTAACAGTATTTTCCATCTGCCTTACACAGTACACTGGAGTCTGCTCCACTTGGAGCTGAGAGTTCAGTTAGCTCTGTCACTTGAGCTGTAGCACAAGTTTGGCTCTTCTACTCATCTGTGTGAACTGTAGCCTAGATTTGATCTTGAGAAGTAATTTTGCCACTGGTAGCCTGATTCAACATGCAAAAGAATGCAGAATTTTGACCCAGAATGGAAAGCCTGAACCTTTCATAATCACTGGACAGAGCCGTAACAGTACTTTCTTTAATTTGTGCTCATCAGATCAGGAGTCAATTCCTTTACTTCAAAGCTCAGAGCAACTTTCTTTAGGCTTCATTCTTCCTAATCTGTCCCTCCCTTTCATCAATTCATTTACATGCCCATTGCTAGTGTAATTTCCAAAAATAAAACTTGAACTCCAAACAGTCAACATAAAAGACTGCACAGCAGACACTGCTGTGAAATTATAATATACATAAACTAAGCCTTTCAAAGCTACCTTTTATTTTGGTTTCTATTCACTATCTAGAGTGGAAAAGAAAATTTTTTTTCAGTTCAAGTCTTCTAGCTATAAGACACCAGTTTTGTTCAATAAGTTAACAAAATCTAAACAACTGTTATTTGTATGGATAGAAATATTTTGAAACAGTTATAGTGTAATTTCCAAATACCTATTTTTTTGATACCAGAAAAATATCAAAGCAGATGGGACTATTTGGTCACTAGATGTCAGCAGTATGTGGAATTAATGAAGCAAAATCATGACAAAAGTACAACTTCCTGTAATAAAAAGACAGAGGAACTGCTAACATAGTGAGATTTTCTTTTGATTACCTATTTAGAAAATTCTGTCATCCTTATCATAATGATAATGCAGTTCATCAGTGAATACAAACCTCAATGACCTGAAAAATAAGACAATCCTCAGGTTATCTCCATAAATGTTTTAATATAATTTCAATATAATGTTATTGTAATTATTTATTTTGCATCCTAGCATGCCATCATTATACCTACTAATACGTAGTTCCTGGCAAGAAAGATTTGCCATACGTAGTAAATTTTCCTGCTATAGCTGCTAAATAAAGAAGCTCTTTTCAATCTTTTTAATGGCTTTGCAAATTTTTATGCTTTATTTAATTTTATTTTACTTTATTTTACTTTTTTATTCTTCAAGAGGGACACTTAAAAAAGCAACTCCTATTTGTCCTTCTTATATACTAGGTATAGAACTGTGATATTCTGTATTTCATGACCTAACTGTTATAAGAACAAGAAGCTTTTCTGCATCCAAGAAGGTCTGTGTTGTTCCTTTTCTTCTCTTTACACTGAAACCTGTAGATTTATATATTATTACACGCTGGTGCATTTTATTAGTGTTCCTGTTTCTTACTGTAAGACATGTTTCTGTGACATGCTCCTACTTCATCTGCCTCTATTAATTCAGGATCTTGACCAAGATAAATCAAGATCAAGAGGGCTATATCTTGCAGAATATACTATTTCCAAATAGAGAAAACTCAGTATTTTTTGTAGCGTTAAGGTGGGGCACAAATACTACGTCTGATTTGTACTGTGTGTGCTTTGAGGTGGCTGCAGGGGCCTATCTCTGCAAGATTTCTTTAGTAAGAGACTAACCCTTTAGGCCACACTTAGACTGAGTTTGGACTCAGTGCAAGTGTGATAGGAAGAATTCCAGGTTATTTTTGTGTAGTCACAAAATCTAAAGTTGAAAAAAACTTTCAATTAGTATCATGCTCAACATAGCAATGTCAAATCTAAAATTGCTATCATGCAGAAAGAATCCCCCACTGAAATGAATCTACTTTACTGTGTTCCCATAACAATAGCATACAATATTAATTATTTTGTTCAATTTCTACCGTATCTTAGGTATGTGTACATCCACTTAAAAATGAAATAACTCAGCTTTCCTCATTTTTAGCCTTTCAAATACATGTGAAAATGTTCAACCAATGTCTCTATAATCGAGCTTAGGCCAGTGCATAGGAGGCCAGATGACAAATGAGTAAAGTCTCACTGTAAGTAGCATGGTACTCTTCCTGCAACAATGAGACTTCTTATCTGTGTGATAAAATAATACTCAATACCAGTGGAGGTGAAAATTAAACAATGTCAACCTTAACGTTACTTTGCAAACTGGGAAACAGTGCTATATTTATGGCACTCACTCAAAAGAGCATTTTATTTGGGCTAATTCTACCACCAGGAAACATCTACCACCTTCTGACCTCTTGCCATGATATTTTTGTAATAAAGTTATTTTTTAGAGTTCAACCAGTCTGAACAAAGACAATATTAAAAAACAGCTCTATATAATGCAGTGTTATCAAATATTTTATCATTTCTTGGACATTTTTTTCTCTGTTATCATCACTCTTCTGTTGGTCTTCCAACCTTTGAAGCCAAGGGTCATATAGTATTTAAAACCAGACTGCATTGTATGGCAACCAAATGATAATTCCATGGACTTTTGCAACATTAGATGTTCTCTTATAGTTGCAGATGTGAAGGGAATAAAAGGAGTAAGCTCCTCATATATCCTAAGGAAATGTTTTTTAACCTGTCCAGTTCATTTATATATTTATGTTTTGAAAAATACAATATTTCTGATCATAGAATCATAGAATCATTTGGGTTGGAAAAGACCTTTAAGATCATCTAGTCCAACATTGACCCTACTCTACCAGGTCTGCCACTAAACCATGTCTAAGCACCACATCTACATGACTTTTAAACACATCTGGGAAGGGTAATGTTTTTTTAATATTTATTACAATAGACAGGAACATTTTTAGACACTGGGATATGAAGAAAACAATGAAAAATGGGGAACATCTATACACATGGAAAATGTTTTATAAAAAAACAGAAACAGCTTCTGCTCTCATTTAAGCTCGAAATTTTTATTTCACTGGCTGTTGCATTAGAACCAATGTGACCTTGTTAGATCTCATTTCTTTTTTACTTTTGTCTAATGCTGATAAACCTTCTTCTTGGCCACCACTGATTTTAACTAGAACAACAAAGTGTATAAAATAACAGGATGAAACATGTACATAGAAGTTAATGCTGTCACTGGCAAGAATCTAGCTTTTTTGAGCAGCCTTCCAATATGAAACTGGAATTATAATGCAATGGAAAGCAAAACATGTGGAGAGAGATCTTTATTTCAGATATAAAAAGACAGGCATAAACCATGATATAGAAAGGAAAGATTTAAAAAATATTAAATGAGCTTTTCTTGTGTATGTCTTCAAAGATTGTGTTCCTAATATAAACCTGCTGGAGCAAAAGTAACGTTAATGATAAAAAGAAAAATTTTGTTGTAATACTCTGTATTTTAACGTAACATAATTATAACATACCAAGTAAATTAAACTCCTTAATCATCTTCTATATTTTCCCATTTTATCTAAAGTTTGCACTGTTGTTCATCTATAATATTCATCCCAGAAATAAAATCATTAATCACCTTGGCATCAAGAAAAAGGGGTTACAGTTTATTTCTTGTGATCTCTAGGGTACAAAACCTGAGGAAGATATTAGTTTCTAATAAATCTGATCCACTGATCTGGATTTACCATGTTGAAAATACAGGTAGTCCTCCTTCAATAAATTTCAGTGTAATGCAAACAAAGAAGACATTCACAATTCAGTGTTGTTTTAAATATCATACATCATAGGATATGTTTTCCCCCAATAGGATTAATATTGAATGAAAAGTGAAAGGTATTCATATGGACAAACTTTAAATTTTAATTGCCTATGCTATGAAATAGATTCCATAGGCTTCTGCAGTTTGTGGACAAAGGCAAACTCCTTCAGAAAACAATTCAGTGCACATACATTAGGTTCCTGGTCTGAAACATTCTGTAGAGAAGCTACCAATTCTACATGTAAAAGGGATGTAGACTGACTGGCCTGGTAACTTCTGTCCCTAATGTTAGTTATTATGGATAGCTCCCCAAACTTTTCTCATAAGGAACTATGTCTTTCCACTGCTCTGCTCTTCAATTCATTAGGTCTTGCTGATTGTGGAAAATTCAGATGTGAGCGGGTCATATTTCCAGAGCTTCTCTTCCCACAGAACCCTGGAAGACTTCCATGACACAACTGAAGGAGAATTGAAGCTGTGTTAATTTCAGCAGCCTTTATCTCAGTATTTCAGGCAGAAAAAAAATCAGAAGCACCCAGGTTTTTGCCGAGTTACTTTTGTTTCAGAACTCAGGATCGCAAAGCTTCGGGGAATGTTGAAAGAGCATATGTAAAATGCAAAACATCTTCTGTGCATTTAGGTTCTTTTCTAGATGAAGATACAAAGACGATCAGAAAGCTTTTAGCTTTCAAGAGGGAACTACTAGAATTTCTAATGCTAATTTATTTTGCTGTTAACAGCGATAGACTAAGCAAAGCTAACATACAGAATAGTCATATGCATAAATCAGTAACAGATTTATCTGCATTAATGAGTTTCATTTTTTATTAAAACACAAAGAACCCACTGAACAGGATGCTTCTTTGTACATTGATTACTACTTATTATATTCAAAGACATACAGACTTAGAAAGTGATGGCTATTGTATGTAACTAATCATGTAACTAATCATGGTGGGTTGGCATTGGCTAACAGCCAAACTCCCACCCAGCCACTCGGTGACTTCCTCAATGGGATGGGAGAAGAAAATAGGAAGAACAAGAATGAGAAAGATTGTGGGTTGATATAAAGACAAGACGACTGTTTACCAAGTAGTGTCGTAGGCAAAACAGACTCAACCTGAGGAAAACTAGGTTAATTTATTGTGAATCAAAGTAAAAATCTAGTTAGGAGTTCAGGTAGTGGGAAGCAAAAAGACAGACATTAAACCAGCACATTTCCTTCACCCTTCCCAGATTCAAATTCAGTCCTTTACTCCAGATTCCTCTACCCTCCAACCAGTGCAGTGGGTTGGGGAGTGTTACGGCCAGTACGTAGTAGTCTCTCTCTGTTGCTACTTTCCTCTCACAGTTTTCCTCTACTCCAGTGTGGGGTCCCTGCAGGTGACAGTTCCTTTGGGAATATCTGTCTGCTCCAGCATAGTCCTTTCCATGAGCTGCAGGGAATATCTACTGCAACACCACGGGGCGCCTCCTCCTCCTGCTCTGACCTTGGTGTTCCCTTCGTTACTTCTCATGCTTTTTGTTCTCTCTTCCTCTCTACATTCAGTGCTTTTTGCCCTTTCTTAAATATGTTTTAACAGAGGACCACACACTTGACCCTGCATTGGGTCCACTTTGGAGCCACCTAGAACCAACTGTGTCCAGCACAAGGCAGCCCCTGGTCTGTTCTCACAGAGGCCACGCCTGCATTCACCACACTACCAAAACCTTGCTATGTACAGTCAATACAATAAGAAACAAGTAACTGCAGCAGAAAAGCAAACTAAATTAATTAAGTAGGTTTCTTAAATGTCCTAGGTGTTGCATTTAAAAGAAAGAAAAGCAAAAGCCACCTGAATTCCCTCTCCCTGTCAGGGAGAATTAAGAAATTTTGCAATTTGCATATAATGAAGAAAAAATTCATTCCATATTGTCGGGATTCCCTATTGAATTGTTTGAGATTTTTGGTCTTTTTAAATTTGTTTTTAATGTTCAAAGTCATAATATTTAATGTAGTCTCTGATGTATCCGTTGCCTCCAAAGTATAAATAATTTGCATCGGCCTCTCTACTTCTTGGTAAAGACAGCTGAATCAGATTTGTTGCACTTCTAAAAACTCCAGGGATAAGCACATCTACAAAAAATATACCAGTAAGTTTCAGATTGTTTTATTATTATTATTCCTGTGCAGACTTCCAATATGTCTTTTTTTTTTAAAGTAAGTTAAAGCCAGCACACAAAATATGGTTGCCCAACTTCAGCAGATAGAGAAATTGCTCTGCCCCATTCTGACACCATTGCTTACAATTTAAAGTATGTGACATCATGCTGCAATCTGAAAATTATTACCAGCAGAAGTGGAAATACAAGAAACAAAAAAAACCTCAAAACCAATTCCCAAACTATTTAACAAATTTGTGCCTCAACCAGTGCAGACACAGTTGTCAGTAGTATTATAGCATCAAACCAGTCTAACTAAAGAAAAGATCTACCTCCAGAACAAAATGGAAGAATGTTCATAGTTCCAGGAAATTCAAATGCATGCTGGCATGTTTGAGAGTATGGGCATGTGGGAAAGGAATCTTTATATACACTCTCAGCTAGTACTTTAAGATTTCTGTCTTACCTGAGTAGACTAATTCTGCATTTTCTTTAAGCCTCATAAAAATTTACCACCTTAGCACAATGCTCAGTGTGTGTGTACCTTTTTGAAAAATGTGACAAACTTTTCCATGGTAACATTCTCTGTAATAAAAGACATCAGTTTCAATACCAGGTACTGTACTGATTATATTGAAGATTTTCCCTCAAGTAAAGAAGAGGAAAGAAAAATATGAATTTCACAGTCTAGGGTTTGATTCTCCCATTGGCTTGTATTGCAGGTTACCTGCTAACACCTGTATGAAGTGGGTATCACGTACTGCCATGCTGAGCTAGTAGCTTTTTATACTCTCTTTGCCAGGTGTAAATGACTACAGTATCTTTAGATTCTAGTTTTTATTTCTGAACAAAAAAATCACTGATTCCTATTATCTAGCAATTAGATATTACTGCAATCCATAGTTTGGTTGCCATAGCTACCAGTTACCTGCTAGGCACTGTTGTCCTTTTCCTAGGATTTCCTTAGAAAATAAACATATCTAGTAAAATATTTGTTTTTTTGAGGACCACATATCTAAATAACAAGAAAATTTTCATTATTAAAGAGAATTTTTTTTTAACTTCAGCAGAACTGGCAATCCAAAAATACTAGTATCAAGTGGTTATTTAAAATTTAGAAATAAAACTGAGCTGGCAGACCAAGTTGCAGCAGTTGGAAACCTTTTAATCTGGCTCACAGGGTCTCGCAGCATAGTAGTTTGTGAGCTGAGGTCTGCAGAAGCTGATTTAGGGCTTTGTAACCAGAGGAAGTAAGCAGGGCTCCAGGTCAGGACAGAAGATGGTAGAAAATGGTAAGAACTCACACCATAGCAAAGACTTTGATTTCCGTGACCCTGACATGAACAGCAGCACTGACAGCCTCAGCTCCAGCCCTCTGCCGAGGTCCGGCAGCCCTACCTAGAACAGGGATCTCCCAGTCTGCAAGAAACTTCCAGCTCTACCTTTTATGAGCAGTATCTGATAAGTAACCTGCCCTTACCTGGAGAATCAAATTTGATTGTTTAACATCCTCTAGGCTCCTCAAACCCTAGGACAGTAACCTGGCTGGAAATTGTCACTTCTCAACTAATTGGCTAATCTTCTTTCTCATAACAAATTTGCATGCATTTATACAAACATATTGACTTTATTTCTTTTTTCCTGCTTTATCTTCTCAATATCCCTTGTATCTTGACTACCTAATCAGGAAAAACCTTAGTTCCCACAACTGAGCAATTAAACAGTATGTGTGAATTAATATACATATACAATTGCACAAGGAAGCAGAGGTTATGAGACACATTTTTATATTACTGAATTGCTGACGCCATTTCACCTAAGTAGATGTCTTGCCAGTCAGCTGCTGTATCCATAAGCCAGATAATTATGCTTATATATTTGTATCAAAAAAAAAATAATCAAAAACCCAACAAAACCCACTACCCTCTGCCACCAAAATAAAAAAACCCAATATTCAGGGACCATTGATGCAACTCTGGGAACAGTTGAAATAGAAAAAAATACAAAAATCAAATATAGAAAAAGCTGTTTCTAATGAGGGAGTGGATCATATAAAAGAAACCTTTCAGGTGCTGCACAGCAGCAAGAAGACAGTTTTTGCTGCAAGAAGGCGTGCTCAGTACATACAGTTAATTATATGTTAAAGATTAAAGACATTGCATATAATAAAATATGGCAATTCTAGCTAGTCTAGTGAATCAAAATAAGTTTATAGCCAGGCTCTGCTGGAAATTAAGAATGTAACAGTTTCAATGCATAACACTTTAACCAAAGCTTTTTCCTCTGATTCTTATACAAGTAGTTAAGAACTGTGGAAATCTGATGGTTTCTTTATTGAGATATCTGGCTAGAATCCTGATTAAAAGACGAAGTTTCAAGAGTTCAGGTTCCAAATTAAGATGTCATCAGGAGCATTATGCTTGATGGACAGGGTCAGTTCCTGTATTTCATTTCAGTTTTTGGACTGGACTATAAATACAGAATTTTATATTCCTCTTTATCTACAATAGACTGTTCTCTGATATCTCTAAATGATTTGAAGAAAGAATATGGGTAAAATATGACAGTCTGAATCATTTTATTGCTGAATTAATGTTCCTTTTTCATACATAACATTCTACTTATAAATATTTTTTAAAACTTTGAGCTTTTTCTACTATGGCCATGATGTGAAAATAGGCTCAGAGAATTTCACATGGATAATTCTACCTTTTGTAACGTTTATTAGTTGTCCATTACATTTTGTGACTCAGTTGATTATTTACAACTATTCCAGTCTTTGGATTAGTCATGCACTGGTTGCACATCAAGAAATTTATTCTTAAAGTGTACTTACCTAAGTCATATTTCTTTTTAATCTTCCTTGATGAATGACTGCTAAATATCTATTTTAGAAAACCTTACCCATTAAAAAAAATCTAAGTTACATAAACAAAATAATTCTGAACCTGTTTTTTACAATAATGGAGATTCTTTACCTTACTTCAGGTCACTTCTTATCTAACAAATGCAAGAGAAATCAGAATTTGATTTGGTAACTACTAATCCCTTCACTTCTTTATCATTCTCTGTGTTTCTAGATGTACACATGTATGTAAAACATAAAAATGTGGGACCTTTAGATTTCCTGTTTGTTCTGCTAACTGTTGTCCTTGCATATGATAGCATTTGTGTGAATTATACAGTATATGCTCAATTCATTAAAACAATGACAGTTGAAAATTGTCAACATATTAATGTAATGTGTGAACTATTTTTATAAGTAAATGGCTGCTCCAATGGTCAGGATCATCTTCAGAAGCAATTTTCTTTTTCTGTGTCTCTATGCCTCTAAAAGTTTTGCTATTATTTTTAATAGCAGAGATGTTAGCTGATGGTTTCAGTATGGACTATGCAGGGTATTAAGTCATCTCCACAGATAAACACCTCTTTTCTGACGTTCTTATTCTCTTCAAAGGCGGGCAATGGCATAGACTATAAGTTGATTAAATGTTGGAAAGTGATATTTGTTTTCACTTGTATTGATTTTTCAGAAAACCCCACAAGATGCAACACCGTAACATGCTATAGCATGGAAAGCAAATGTTCAGCTGCTTCCACCTAAAAGCTATGTTCCTTAATTTATTTTTGTTATTGTGGTGTGAACAATTACACTGATATTTGTGTTCGTTGTGTCCATTTGTGTCCAAGATAACACAGTTATTATCTTAAATGCACTCCTTTTTTATATGAAGAAAAAGAAGACAACCCTTAACTGTTTTCTTAGATACATTTTCCCTCTGAAACAAGAGAATAATTTGATTAAATCTAGACTTTGCAGCTCAATGACCAATGGAAAAAGTCAGTCTCTGGTATTACAGCTCTTCAATAGATTGATTCTTCCATTCTGATGCCTCAGGAATGAGTAAAGGAAAAAACTCTGCATTTGAAAGATATAATAAATTGTCTCGCCTTCTTTTCTTTGAAAATCAAGGGGATTTTGAATGTAATAAATTTAATTGACACTTGAATCATTTTCATGAACAGAAATGAGAGCAACTTGTACAACAAAGATAGAGGGGCATACTTACTGCAGGTTTGAGTACATATACACTATTTAAATCAGATAACTTTCACCTATTTATGTCTAAAATTAATTTGGCCCAGAAAGCATTAGTACATATTAATATAATGCAGATGAACAAGTGTTCCTGTTGTTCAGCAAATATGGGTGGTAGAGACTTTATTTTAATTGTATTTCTTCTTTCCCCCTTAGTCTAACACCAGACTGTGACATAAGTACTAGATTTGGATGACTAATGTAAGCTGAATTTTTCTTGGAAAAAATGTGTAACATACACTATGTCAATACTTTGGCTTTTAAAAGTATCTTGCTACACCTACAGAAAAGAAATGAGACAAAGAAATCCTATGAAATCATTAAAAATCCAAATTTTATAGAAAATAAATCCAGTATTCAAAATCTTACTGGAAAAATTTTTCGTAGTTTTGGCAAGCTATGAAAATTTTGTTGTCAAATACTTTTGTCCTCTACAAACCCTATTAAATATTTAGTCTTTTAAGGAGAGGTTTGTGGAGAAAGTTTGATGAAAGTGAGGATCAGACTCTGGATGTCTCCACCACTCTTCCAGAACCACTGAAGCTAGGGATTGCCATTGAATCTGTTACTGTGTTAAATCAAAAAGATGTGGTCTAATATAACTAGTATGTACATTACCACAATAATTGGTTAAAACCTATTGGTCGATTTCTTAGCTTCCTCATAAAGAATTGGGCTATTTATACACAATTTGATGTGATTATGTGACTTTTTTGTATATTATTTCTCTGTGGCCCCATTTCTTGAAATGAGAAGGTGGTTTCAGCACCAGAATTGCCAAATCTGCTGTTTTTTAGGTTTTTCATACCCTTGAAAGAGAAACATGATTTTTTAGTAATAAACTCCATCTTGTCTTCTATAATACCCTTCACCAGAATCCTAAATGTAAAGCTCCCCATGTGCTTCATGGGATATTTTAGTCTCTTATAAAATCTTATACAATGGCAAAGTCTAGTAAGCTCTGCTTTTAATGCTGTTTGCTCCATTTAGGTTTCATGAAATATTTCTTATAGGTCTGTATCATCTCTTTATATTTGGTCATTGCTATCCCATAAAAGACTAGTTCCTGCAGCTTGGTTTTTTTTCTATTTCTCCATCTGAAGCAAACTGCATTACTCATAAGAGGGGAGTGAAAATCTTGTCAGATTTTCCACTGATATGCAGCTTAACTACAAAAATAAACTAGGCCAAAGCACAGGCCCATGTATTACGTTAGTGTGCAATTATCTATACCGGTGAACTACTATCCTTCTCCTTAAAGGACAGTCCTGCATATAATAGCAACACTCTTCCAAGTAATTACCAGGTATGTCTTACAGATAATTCCAAATGGATAGTTCATTTTGTATGGAAGAGAGGAGGAAAAGACAGATTGGCCATATTGATAAAAGAAAGTACAACAGCACTGAATAAATATGCAAATAAATAGAACTAGTTACATGTGACTTATCACCTTAACTATGTAGCTATTATATTTGGATCCCTTTTCTAATTTTTTATTCTCCTTTCATGTATAATATTTATATTATGCTTCTTGAAGTAGTGTCTTCCTGTATCTGTACAGCTCTCATAACACACGGAAGCTCTTCTGACTACATAATCACAATTAACAAGAGGTTGAATGAGGAGGACGGGGAGTCTCAAGTGTTCACAACACTAGACAGGTAATGGCTATAGTAAATAATAGTTAGAGTTCATACTGAAGTAGAACTCTGTAACTGAGCCTTGAGAGACTTAAAATGTTATTGCATCTTCTTTAATGAAACTATTTGGTTTGCTTAATAAGTGAGTAAAAGGAAGTATACAAGTGACGTATCTCCACAAATGTTATGAAACAAATCTGTACTGAAGCTGAAGGTGTCAATCAAGCACCCTTAGTCTGGGTCCTGCTGCAGACGTACTGCAGTCTCAGTCAAGATGCTTAATCTCATTAAATGAAATATATTCAGAATATTTCCAGTCCTTCCCCAAGATCATTAGAAGAAATAATTCAACAACAGTTACAGTCCCAGTCATACAACCAAACCTATCTAAGGAGAGATTTGCAATCACATACAATCTAATTCTTTAAGTGATTGAAAACATGAAAACCAAGTAATTCTGAGAAATTCTGGATTCTTTTGTAGGTTTTATGTAATCATGAAAAATTAAGAATATCTAACAATTTTAAAAGAGCTTGTGGGCTAAGGAAAAGAACTGCAAAGGGATTTCAACAGCGCAAATACTGAATCCCATCTAAAATAGATTTATTACTTGAATTTAAAACCAAACATTTTCCTTCAATAACTACTCATTTTTATTCCTCTTTGCAGATGGGTGGATGATTTAAATTAATAGATTAACAAAAAAAAAAAAAAATTGAATTCTTGTCTTTGCCACAGGCCAGCTGGTACTATAGATAAATGTATGTGATTAAACTGAGAAATCCGTAACTAATGTACAAAAAGAAGAAAAAAAGGGAAAACACTTCATGATATCTTAGTAATTGCAAAAATAATCAGAGAGTATACTGTGCCTTTATTCTATGTCTATATGGGCCATTTTTACACTGCAGATTTTTAAAGAATAATTTCGTAAAATTAGTCATTTTAGAAATAAACAGAACTCTCTCACCCCGATAGTTCCCCGAATCTGGTTTGGATGACAGTTGTTAGCTATTAGTGATTGGATTGTGGGAAGATAAAAATAAGATGGTGAACACTATACCTTTAACAACTTACAATCTAGAATCATTACAGAAACTTATAAATGTTGTGTTAAATGGGAAATTCCTGTCCAACACACTAAGACAATATAAAGAATATGTGCAATGATTCAAAG
The DNA here is from genome assembly GCA_008921705.1 of Burhinus oedicnemus. Taxonomy (NCBI): domain Eukaryota; kingdom Metazoa; phylum Chordata; class Aves; order Charadriiformes; family Burhinidae; genus Burhinus; species Burhinus oedicnemus. The sequence continues at coordinate 1,284,580 of VFFE01007159.1, read as the reverse complement.
GCTGTGCAGTATGTTTTAAAATTTGCTTTAATTTCCTAAGACTAAAAGTCTCCATAAATCTTGTACCCCTTCCAACAGAAGCAATGTGGGGAGAAAGGGAAATTATGAGAGGGAACTTTCAGTATCAGAGGAAAACAGTAAAATGTACTTCAAAGACTGTAATTTTGGTGTGTTGTTTCTTTGCTGGTTTTCTTTCTTTTCTCAGGAATTTGATCTTTTTATTAGATTAAGGTTCTGTATAGTATGATTGCCAAGTGGCAAATTTCTGAGTTACAGATTTCTTGAAGTTGTAGAAGAAGTATAGCTCTATAACTGTCTGCTTTTTTTGCTTGTTTGGTTGATTGGTTCTTTTGTTTGTGTAAGCCAACAGCCCTATTTTCTAACTCAACACCATTTTTCTGACAGTAGCCAGAAAAAAATGCTTAGGGAAAGATGATAAGAAGCAGAGTGATTCTTTTCCTGGGAGTGTCTTCTCCTAGTGTGTGGTATTCAATGGACATCTTGAGACAGAAACTGCAGCAGGGTCTTCTCAGGTAACAGTTACTGTTGGACCTGTCCCACAGGTCAGGCATCTCCTGCCTAATTGAATGTTATTTATGCTCTTGGCCTCTGCAAAATTTAGTGACAATAAGTTCCACAAACTGATGACATATTGAGTAGGGAGTGCAAAAATCACCAGACTTTCTTGTACTATATCTTCTTCTTTCTTCATTTTCTCTGTAGTCCCTTCAATGTAAATAAAATAATATGTAAATAATGAAAAAATCTTTATTGATTCATCTTCTTCAAGCTTTACAAAACTCAACCATGTTTCTTACCCTTTCTCTTTTTTGCAAGACAAGAAATTGACATTTACCTAATTTTTTTTAGAGAAGCCATTTCATGCTTTTGATCATCTCTGATGCCTTTCTCTGCACATTTTCAAGAGTTATTATATAATTCTGAGAATCGAGGACAAGAACCATATTAATTCTTTATGATGTGTGTGCATACCAAATTAAAATAGTGCTATAAAGTTTCTCTATGCTTTCCTAGTAATTGCTAATATCCTATTTACTGTTTTGACAGCTATTGAATCTTGACCATTTTACAAGCTATTGAATCCTGAAGTTTTCTAAAAACTATCCTGACTGATTCCAACATCTTGTCATTGTGTGGTAATAGATAACTTAGAGCCTGTAATTGAATTTCAGCAGTCATTTTATCATCCAGCTATACATAAAGTATCATGAGACCTCTTTGTATTTCATCTCTTTGCAGTTAGCTTTGTATTTGATTTTCTTTAATAATTTCATATCAGGTGAAAATTTTGTTGCTTCAGTATTCAATCTCTTTTCCAGCTCCAGCCTGTTTATGTAATATATAAGCCTGTGCAGGAGCAGTACACATCCCTGGATGACCCAATATAGTCATCCCCCATATCAATTACTGTGAAGATTTTTCCCTAATCTGTTTTCTATCTTTCAATTTTATTTTTTTTTCAGTCACAAGATGACCCACTCTTTGAGAGCTTTGAGCTTTGTTTCTCTCAAAAACCGCTCTTGTGAGATTTTTTTTGAATTCAGAAATATTCAAGTCATACATTTTGCTTGCTCTGCATGTTTACTTGCTGTGATGCCTCTACCTCGTGCATTTGCATTGCAACACAACAGCTTCTCCCCTAGTTCATGACCCATGTGCCAGACACAGGAATTTGACCGGACCTATGATCATCTGTAACTAATGTGCAGAGTAACCCATCAGGGAGAAATCATAATTTTCCAGCTGCTGGAGTAAAAGTGGAAGATAGGACCTTTAGAGCCTCCATGCCCCACTTCCCCTAAGGACTCATTCCCAAGCAGCTGTGTAGTGTCTTATATTCTCTCTATGATAACTGATTCATCAGAATATACTGTAGACACTGGCATCACATAGATCAGTATTCTGAACCCTATATGTTGATATTCAAAGTAATTGAGACTCCTAAATATATGCATAGAAAATTAATACCTCAAAATACTGTAACTATACTTTTTTTTAACGTCAATTTCTTTGTTCTGTCTCTGTGAGCTACTTCGGAGAATCATACAGTCCCACTTCCATAGGGCTATTAAATCACTTTCATAGCAAAAGATGTATTTTGAATGGTTAAAAAATTTCCCCTCCATTTTGCACTTATCTTCCAGTATAGTCTAGTACATTGCGGCATAGTACATACAGTATGGTTTCTGAATGTCACACGTTCTCCTTGGATTTATCTTTGACCAGACTATTAATAATTATGAATTGTGAATGAAGAACAGTATTTATCTTTCTGCTAACACATTATCTTGACCCACAGTGCCACAGATAGTGTTGTCTCTGTTTCATTTTGGGCCTTCCAGATTCACCTGTCTCAAGGTCAAGAGGATGATACAATAATGAGAAAGTAGAACAAACACTGTCTAATGGAAGTAGCATTTCATAAAAAGCTGTGATGGCAACTCTACAAAGGCAGCAAAGGAATGCAGCTTTTTAACTGCGTACTACCTGACAGATTCAATAATCAGGGGAAAGCCTTAATTGATGACATTTCATTAGCATAATGAGTTGAAGCTGGGAAAAGAGAGTCTCTTATTAATTAATCAAACAAAGCACGAACTGTTTCAGTCCCTTACTCTCTGCCATTTCCCATTAATCATAAGACTGTGTATTAAACTCATTTGAATTCACTAGGTGTTGAGTATTTCTGTGGGAAAAGTATTGGCAGAGTAGCATGCTCAAGTGAACACACTTATGCAGGTATGAAAAACATTAGAAATTCGTGTTTATGAACTTAAACTCTCATCTCTGCAGGAAGTGCTGATAGTATTTCTTCAAAAAACACCAGACCTCAGTAGCCACTGCTGTACAGATGAAAGCTGCCTCCTCTCTAACAATCTGTTACCTGGCTGCAGGTGTTTAATCCATCAGGGTGAATTTTTATTACAACATGGAATGCAGGGACTATGCTGATTGCTGTCAGAATAACCTTTTACAACACAGTTTGCCATGCATTAGACAGTTTTCCTTGTTATTGCCGGCAGTATTTTCTCTGTATTTTGCTTTGCATTTTAAATGTATAAAGAAAAGTAAAAACAGGGGTACTCAAGAGCTCAGAAAGGCTCAAGTTCTGCTTTTTAATTGTTCTTACATTTCTTATTTTCTGGAGAACATGCTGTGATGGTGACTGCCTTAGTAAATTTTTGGTAGCTTGGAAAATGGGGATAAATCAGGAGTCTTCCATGTTCTAACCAGAAAGGCATCTGTCCTTTCCATCTGTAGGGTACTTTTCCATAGAGAAAAAAATAAAATATCTAAAGACCAGAGAGAAGCAGTGAGAGATTTTTGTTTCTTTATAACAATGCTTATCTTGGAGAAGAGAGAGCTGTTTTCAAAGGCTGCATATTCAATTTCTGCAACTTTTACTAATAAACTTATCATCAACCTTGTAAAAGACAGAGGTCCCTCTCTCATGCAGCTGGTTATTCTAATCATAGGCTAGAGAATCATGTTTCTTCCCCATGAATCTTGAGATCTTAAAACTGACTCAGCTTCAGAAAAACAAAGAATAACTTTATGCAGAGACCCCTTTGCAGTTTACACTCTCAGAAAGGTGGCATTGGATATTTACTGATGAGGAGGTGATTGAAATGAGGTCAGATACATCCAGAGTACCAGCCAGTTAATTCATGTGTTTTAGATGAAAAAGACCATCACTGTTCTTTCAAGAAAATATATTTGTTGGCTGTGGTTTGAACAGACCTCTGTTCTTCAGGCACATTGGCTGCAAGCTCAGCTACAGGATTTGATCTTTGAGATAATGTAAGTAGATTCTCAATAGATTTTGGTAATTGCTCAGTCCTTCCAGGATTGCTGCAGAGATGTGAAACTTGAAGCATGTATATGTTTTACTGCTGAAAACTTTGTTGTAAGGATGTTTTTAGATTTAGTTGCCTAAGCTCCTTACTCAAATGTATTTTCATATCTAAATACCATGGAAAATCTTGACCCAAATATTTCTCTGCTTGTTGGGTGAGAAATTTCATTTCTTTTCCATTTGAAAATAGAATCAATAGATTAAAAGAGTAATTTCTGATAAGCCTCAAATTTAATGGAGTGAGACCACAGAAGAAAGGTATTTAGTGGTGATGAGACTGCAAGCTCTTGCCATTGTACTTGAATATTATTATAGCAGATAACAAACTCTGAAGGCAAACTGATAAAGAAATGTTTTTTTCATACACAGCATCAATTAATTTAATATTGATGGGATTGTCATAGTACATAGACATGCTCTGCACTAGCTAGGTTTGTTTTCCGTGGTAAGCTTGATGCACTGTATTGCAGGTTTATTGAGTCAATGCACGGCAGTATAGAACAATATAAAAATTGCAGTGCTGCATACTTTTCTGCTTTTCATTTTAGTACTTAGATTTTTATGTTTTTTTCTAGTGCCAGAAATGATACATTTTTATTAAGGTCTTCATAGTCATTGCAGAACTGTATTTTTTTCCTTAGTTTCAAAATTTTTATGTTAAATTTGAAGCTTATTTTACTATGACATCAGATTATATGTCTGTTTCTCTATATTCACATTCTTACAATTCACACAGAAATTAATGATATTCACAGCGCTAGTGGACAACACCTTTTTCAGTTGTTCCATCAGTGGAAGAGAAGCAAGAGTAAAGAATGGATCAGTAGACTTAACACTTCCAGCTATGGATAAAAAAATTAATCAAACAAAAAGTAAGACCTAAGTCAAACCTTGTGTACATTTCGCGTGGTCCTTAATCTGATCAAGGTTGCTTAATATGTGTGCAAGATACAGATAATAAAAAAACCAAAACCTTTTTCTCCTAACGATATAGAGTAAGAGAACATTTTATGCTTTGTAGAGGCATATCTGAGAAAAAAGAAATCTCCATTTTAAAAGCTGAAGTTCATTTATCTTTGCATATTATCAACAGAATAAGGCAATTTTAAGTCACCTCCAAAGCCCTGTCCATTTTGCATCTATCTAATATCTTGGGGTTAAGATTTTTTATTTTGTTTTTTTGAGCTGCATAAGAAGAAAGCACATATGAATTTTTCTGACTATTTCTATTGCAAGCTTATTAAAAAATCTGTCAGAACTTGGTAATTCAATATCCAACTTATTCTAGTATGAAATGATTAAATATTCATATTTTGTAAATAGATATTGGTACTACCAGTGAATGTTATAAAAAGCAATACTGACAGAAATGTGAATATTTTAGGACTGAAACTTACTTCCTGAAAATTTATTTCCTAACCATAGTTCTAACAATTATGGAACCTGTGGAGGACTACAATAAGATGAAAATCACATGATCAAAGAAAAAATCTTATGTTCACTTCATCTGAGCAACAGATTTCCCTGTGAATGCAGGAAAGTTATGTGGCCGTTTTGTAACAGGGAGTTGCAGATATCCTCCATTTGGATGAGTTGCGCTAATGGCCATATTCCAGCCCCAGCTTGAACATAGCTTGTAAAAGTGGTGCCAATTTAAATTCAAAAGTAGATTACGGAGATCTTGTTGAAGTGAAAAGATATAAGGAAATAAAACATAGAGTGAAATTAGCCAGACAATAATGGAAGACGTTTATAGAGTCCTTCCAGTTAAAGTTTTTGATCATGCCCAGTAAAGTGGGTTAAAAGTTTCCCTGCTTGTGACTGATTGTTAGTGCATACAACCACTGAAGCATGTACAGATAACAGACACAGACATGTACAGATAACAGACACAGGTCCTTCCTCTGATTTTATTCTGATGATGTCTCCCAGTTCCTAAGTAAGCTATCATCTAATTTGTGGCCTTTGTGGTAAGAGGTCAGCACAGTCCCCAGCAAATTTTTTGGAAAGACCTGATTTCATAGGTATAGTATCAATAAGGACATGGAAAGAAATAGGTTGGAAAAAAGTAGAATGAAAGTCCTACTGAGAGCTGGACTTGAATAAGAGTTATGATTCTTGCATGTATCTACTGGCAGTGAGTCAGACATCTCATGAAGCTTTCCTAGCTATGGATAGTGGGTGGCTACTCAAGGATTGAGCTTTTAGGTTAAACCCCTTTTGTAGATTTAGCCCACAGTGAGATGATAAATTTTAATTGTCCCTGGGAAGTACTATAGTACTTATTTGTTTGTAAGGCATGTTTTTGTAGTGAAAGAAATTCGTAGTTCCAGATGTAACCTTATTTTTATCTATTTCTCATAGGAACTTATTTGGAATTATTCTCCCAGCCTTTCTCAATGGGCTTTTATGAAAATACCATCTGTACAGTTGGCTTTCACACCAAATATAAATACAGACACTAAGGAAAAAAATAAATATAGTTAAAAACCAAGTGTTGCCAAGAGGTTTAATTAGAGGGAAAAAAACACCAAAAACAAACAACAAAAAAATATTATTCCCAAATCTGCACATCCTATAGTATGTTCTAACATATGCAATCTATGTTGTTAAAACCGGTGCAAGATATCAGAAATGAACATTTTGATACCACAGCAAAACTATTTAGTTCAGGAACTTCTGAGAAATGAGATACAGTCAGGGGAATCACTGGGTTTGCTATTATAGGTTACAGCTTTTGTCACATGGAGTATGAATACCTTGGCAGTAACACCATATAAATGTAGTTGAATTTCTCTATGTTTGCACTGTATTATAACCCAGGAACATGATTAATATTTATAGGCAGTAATCAAAGATAACATGTGGGGGAGGGGTTATTCCTGGAGCATCCCTCTACCAGGATAAATAATTGGTTGAATAAGTTAATGCAGTATAGAAATAACGAATTGAGCATATTAAGAATGACAAAGTAAAACTTAAACATTGCAAGCACAAATTTATTTTAAAACTGCAATATTTCAACTTCTCATAATAAAAATAGTTTTGATAAGTTAATTTGTAAGATTTTAGTCTAGTCATAGAAAATTAACTTCTTGGAAGATGTAATTTTAAATATGTCTTTATAATGGATTTAATTTGTTTTCTGAATGTACAGTGTTAGGTTATTTTTTGGTGTTACAAACTAAATTCTCATACATCTTCTGCAGAATGTATGATATGTGATAAAATTTTTGACACTAAGATTTGTTTAAAATGGTACAATGATTTTAATCAACCCTTTAAGAAGTCAAATGAAGTAAAAAAAAAAATAAATTAACTTGCTTCTTAAAGAAACTCTTTACCATAACAAAAAAAATCAAATATTTCACATGCAAATATATTGAATTAAACAATATCATAGGTGAATATGAGAATAGTTTTAATAGTCTGTTTACAGTGAAAGAATTACAAATTTCTACTTAGCAGTTTGATTAATACAATCTAGTTTGAATTCGGGAAAAAAACCCCACCCCAAAACAATAAACAAACAAAAAAATAACCAAACAAGTGTAAGCTTGTATTTTACATGAGGTTTAGTGCTCTGTTGAATCTGTATCTCTTTCATGAAATTAACACTCATCAAAATCAGAGAAGCATTTTCAAGATCTATTTGGTTTCTAAGAATCAAAAGCTTTTCCTGAAATTTTCTATATTTGCATTCCACAATTTATAGTAAGATATTGCCTGAAATAGACATATTTTTTAGTTTTCTACAAAATTGTTATAGGTGTTCAGAAATGCTGCAGAACTTCTGGTAAGATCTGCCTTTTATTAACATCTGTAAGGTTTTTTTTAAAGCTGAAAAAAACCCCAAAGTTTTCTATACAGAATGACTGCACAAAAAATATGTGTGTGTAGGTTATGCGCATTCCTAAAATATAACTGATAGCAAATTTTATGGTCCGGAGAATCCTACATCTATAAATATAGGCAAATTAATATGTTTTCTCATAAGAAATTGTTTCTGAACTGGATGCACGATGACAGCTATTTCTACTTGACAAATACTTGTAGGAAATACTCAATACACCATGTAAACCCTTTTTTTTCTTGGTTAGCATTTAAAATTTTCCTAAAGCAACGTATTGCTAAGTTTTAGCTTACCTAAACTCTGATGATAAATGTGATCCAGAAACTATACAGAGTATTTCCATGTAGGCAGTTTACCCTGGGGGGGGCGGGGACGGACGGTGAAGATGAGGACAGAAAAGGCAGATAATTTTATCAAAAAAGAAAAAAAGATATACATGACTTGTTCATCACATCTAGTGGACTTGATAAAAATGACAAAGATTATTTGAAATAGAATTTAATAGAAGTGTGTAATTATTATTTATTACTTACATAGCATAGAGTGAAATGCCCCACGTAAATCCCATTTGTAATCTGACCAGATTCTATACCAGTCTTTTTTGTGACTTGTCAACATTTCTGCATGACTTCAACATATAAATTTGCAGCAGCTGTTGCCTGTTATCACTGTGCTTAGTAAGACAGACAACTGAAAGAGTTGCCTCACAAATATTTCTAATGTAAATTTAGCAGTGCTTGCTTTTATTTTTGGTTGTTATTGTGATAACCACTTACTAGGACTATATTAGCTTCATTTTACCCAGGTTGTAAATGCCTAGACATATTTGTCGTCATCTGGTTAATTCTTTTTACGTGCTTATTCACCTACATTCCTGCAACTCTAAACCCCCAAATTTCTTACACTTTTTAATGTTTCCTAAATATCTTTGCACATTTTTTCCATAGGTGAGAAACATATACAAAGGCAACCTTTGTCTGATTCCATTTTCTACATATAAAAGCCTGAATTAGGTGTGAGGTTTTTATCTCACTTATGCTCTTAGTAACTAAATGTTTTGAAACAGAAAAGAAGATGCATCAAAGACCAATATGACAAAAATACTTCACATAAGGACGTTAAATCACGGAATTTTCAGAGTTGGAAGGGACCTCTAGAGATCATCTAGTCCAACTCCCCTGCTAAAGCAGGAACGCCTAGAGCACATTACTCAGGACTGCATCCAGGCGAGTCTTGAAAATCTCCAGAGAAGGGGACTCCACAACCTCCCTGGGCAGCCTGTTCCACTGCTCTGTCACCCTCACCGTAAAGAAGTTTTTTCTTGTGTTTGAATGGAACTTCCTATGTTCCAACCTGTGCCTGTTCCCCCTCATCCTGTCACTGGGAACCACTGAAAAGAGTCTGCCTCCATCCTCCTTCAACCCACCCTTTAGGTACTTAGAAGCAAGAATAAGGTCTCCCGTCAGCCTTCTCTTCTCCAGGCTAAAGAGCCCCAGCTCTCTCAGCCTTTCCTCATAAGGGAGGTGCTCCAATCCCCCAGTCATCTTTGTTGCCCTACGCTGGACTCTCTCCAGTAGTGCCCTGTCCTGCTTGAGCTGGGGAGCCCAGAACTGGACACAGTATTCCAGTTGTGGCCTCACCAGTGCCGAGTAGAGGGGGAGAATGACCTCCCTCGACCTACTGGCCACATTCTTCCCTATGCAGCCCAGGATTCCATTGGCCTTCCTGGCGACAAGGGCACCGTGCTGGCTCATGGATCATTTACTGTCTACCAGGACCCCCAGATCCTTCTCCTCAGAACTGCTTTCCAGCAGGTCCACCCCTAGACTATATTGGTGCCTAGCATTCTTCCTCCCCAGGTGCAGGACCCTACACTTGCTCTTGTTGAACCTCATTAGGTTCTTCTCTGCCCAGCAGTCCAGCCTGTCCAGGTCACGCTGGATGGCAGCACGGCCCTCTGGGGTGTCAACCACCCCTTCCAGTTTGATATCATCAGCGAACTTGCTGAGGATACACTCTGTCCCCTCATCCAGGTCATTGATGAATATATTGAACAAGATTGGACCAAGTATTGACCCTTGGGGAACACCACTGGTTACAGGCCTCCAACTTGACACTGCTCCATTAATCACAGCCCTCTGAGCTCTGTCACACAGCCAGCTCTCAATCCACCTCGCTGTCTCTTCATCTAGCCCACACTTCCTCAGCTTCCTAATGAGGATGTTATGGGAGACAGTGTCAAAAGCCTTGCTGAAGTCAAGGTAGATGAGGTCTACTGCTCTCCCCTCATCCAGCCAACCGGTTATAACATCATAGAATGATATCAGATTGGTCAAGCATGATTTACCCTTGGTAAATCTGTGTTGACCACTTCCAATAACTTCCTGTTCTTCAATGTGTTTGGAGATGACATCCAGAACAAGTTGCTCCATCACCTTCCCAGGGACAGAGGTGAGACTAACCAGCCTGTAGTTCCCTTGGTCCTCCTTCTTGCCCTTTTTGAAGACTGGAGTGATGTTGGCCTTTTTCCAGTCCTCAGGCACCTCTCCTGTTCCACATGACCTTCCAAAGATGACAGAGAGTGGTCTAGCAATAACATCTGCCAGCTCTCTCAGCACTCGCGGGTGCATCCCATCAGGGCCCATGGACTTATGGGTGTCCAGGTTGGCCAAGTGGTCTCTGACCCAGTCCTCCTCAACTGAGGGAAAGTCTTCCTCTCTCCAGACCTTCCCCCTTGCCTCCAGGGTCTGGGATTCATGAGGGACAGCTTTAGCAGTGAAGACCGAAGAAAAGAAGGCATTCAGTAACTCCGCCTTCTCTATGTCTTCCACCACTAGGGTGCCCATCTCATTCATCAGTGGGCCTACATTCTCCCTAGTCTTCCTTTTTCTATTGATATACTGAAAGAACCTCTTCTTATTATCCTTAACCACAGTGGCCAAGCTGAGTTGACTAAACTTGCACACAAAAGACAGAGAAGGATTTTTTTTTTAGTAGATCTCACACACGCTGTGAAAGAAAAATGGGAAAAAGCCAGACGCCTGACTACACAGATTAATCTGAACATACTGACTCTATATTCTAATCTGATTTCTAACTCTATAAGAAAGTTCAGCAGAACTTTCTGTCTAAAATAGCAACAGAATATCAACATACAAATGAAGTAGAACAAAATTAGTCTTTGATATTTGCAACCTAACATGGAGAAAAATATGATAATCAAAGTGAAAAACAGACAGAAGTCACTGATATATATTCTCTATTCACCAGCACATCTATATCTTTCAAATATCAACAACTGAAATAAGCTTATTATGAAAGGAAAGGAATGGAATCCTTTCCATCCCTAGAATATGACACTCCCTACTGTCCCAACTATTCTTAGTTTGACAATATCTTGTACTGGCTTAATAGATATATAATGGTTTAAGGACTCTATAAATGTAACAGTTATTAATTCTGTTCTGTTAATGTGTGCATGAACAACTTACTCATAATGTCAAATGGAGCTGTTCTATCAGTGACCACTATCGACAGTAGCTGATGTCTCTACTGATGTCTAGTAGTGATGTTTTACCCTTACTTCATTGCACTTACCATTTGACTGAGGAATATCAAGTTCAGGGAAACAAATTTCTCTTATAAAGAAAAAAAATTCCTTAAGATCAACAAGAATATTTAATTAGTAGTAAATTTCTTAAAGAATATCTTTCCTAAAAATATCCTCATGGTGGGAGGGAAGGTCTTTAAAAGGGGCATGTGTTAATCACCCTTTTCCGTCTTTTAAGTCTAGCCATACTCAGGAATTTTTTAACCATTTGTTTATGTTTATTCTGTCTCAGTTCTTAGCTTTCATATGTGTACAGAGCAGAGACATCTTCTATAAATACCTTTATAATGTGTTGTTCTATACATAATTACTAAATCAATGCACTCAGAACTGAATAAAAATGACCGCACTCACCATCTGTTACAATAATTTCAGATGCCAGCTCCAGCTGGCGTATTGACTGACACTCTCAGAATGGCCTCATGATTAACAGAGAAACCTGGAAGTCAAGAGACTCTTGCTATTCCCAGGTATCCCAAGCATATCTCAATTTTTTTATCAGAATAAAAGAATACTTTTATGGTCCTCTAAGGTACATTTTAAGGTGTTACTTAGTTTTTTAAATTTGTTTTTATAAATTACGTTGATATCTCTGGATAAAATATTTCAAATTCAACATTTTTTAAATAAATATTTTAAAATAAAGGAAAAGTGCTTGTTTTCTTCTTTGAATTCACCTTATTTGCTACATACTGAACCTGAAGTACCTCTTATTCTCTCACTTTATTTGTGATCTTTTTCTGAGTGAGTTTGTTTGATTCATTGTTATAGAGCTTTCTTCTATTTATTCTGTCCTGTTAGTGGATATTTAGACTGATCTTTCCATGTTCTCATTTCCTTTATTTTCAAATTAATTTCCTAAGCCAGGAAGTGAAATGTATTTTCACTAAAATTTGGGTTTCATGTTATTTATTTTTAGAGTATTTTATCCAGGATAGATAAAATAATAATTTTATTTTCATAAGAGTCAAGAGTCCTGCCTTTTATCCAAGAGGGATAAAATACGTGATTAGGTGCAGGGGGTGCTACACATAACTGCACACAATCTATAAAAAACAGACTGGTTCTTAGTTATGTTAAAAATGTGAACTGGAATCATGCAAAGGTACAAAATGAGAGCAGGTCTCCATTGCTATCAGTCTGCTAGAAAGACACCTAAGCTATCTTCAAACTAATTAGATCAAGCGCTAGCCAGTATAAGAAAAGTTTGAGACCACCATGTATTACTCCAGAATAATTCAAAACATCTTCTGTACTTTTCTAATGTTAATTAATTTGAAATATGCACTATAAAAAAATCATTATTTGCCATAAAATTAATATGATTTGAAGTTGACCAGCTCATTTCATCAGTTACTCTTAGGAAGGCACTTGTAAAATAAGTTTTCACAGAGCATCTGTCTGGTTTTTCTCTCTGTTTAATTTTTCACATTTTAGGACACCTGTATTATATTCTTTTTCTTTTTTCTGTGGTTATTATTGACATATGGTAATTCTTTTTCCTTCTATGCAAATATGAAGGATTTCCATAGACTCATAGAATCATAGAATGGTTAGAGTTGGAAGGGACCTTAAAGGTCATCTAGTTCCAACCCCCCTGCCATGGGCGAGAATACCTACCACTTGACCTGGTCATTCAAAGCCTCATCCAACCTGGTCTTGAACGCTTCCAGGCATGGGGCATCCACAGCTTCCCTGGGCAACCTGTTCCAGTGCCTCACCACCCTCACAGTGAAAAATTTCTTCATAATATCTAATCTAAATCTACCCTCTTCCAGTTTAAAACCATTACCCCTCATCCTATCACTACCTGCCCTTGGAAAAAGTCCCTCTCCAGCTTTCTTGTAGGTCCTGTTCAGATACTGGAAAGCTGCTCTAAGGTCTCCCTGCAGCCTTCTCTTCTCCAGGCTGAACAACCCCAACTCTCTCAGACTGTCTTCACAGGAGAGGTGCTCCAACCCTCTGATCATCTTTGTGGCCCTCCTCTGGACCCGCTCCAACATGTCCGTGTGCTTCTTATGTTGGTGGCTCCACAGCTGGACACAATACTCCAGGTGGGGTTTCACGAGAGCGGAGTAGAGGGGCAGAATCACCTCCCTCGGCCTGCTGGCCATGCTTCTTTTGATGCAGCCCAGGATATGGCTGGTTTTCTGGGCTGTTAGTGTGCACTGTCAGCTTATATTGGGCTTTTCATTTGCCAACACCCTCAAGTCTTTCTCCTCCGGGTGGATCTCAATCCGTTATCCACCTAGCCTGTATTTGTGCATGGGATTGCTTTGACCCACAGGCAGGACCTTGCACTTTGCCTTGTTGAACTTCATGAGGTTTGTGCAGGCCCACTTCTCAAGCCTGTCCAGATGCCTCTGAATGGCATCCCTCCCCTCCAGCTTGTTGACCATGCCACCCAGCTTGGTTTCATCTGCAAACTTGCTGAGGGTGCACTCAACCCCAACATCCATGTCACCAGCAAAGATGTTAAATAGCACCGATCCCAGTACCGACCCCTGAGGAATGCCACTCATCACCAGTTTCCACTTGGACATCGAGCTGTTGACCTCAACTGTTTGAGTGTGACTGTCCAGCCAGTTCCTTATCCACCGAGTGGTCCATCGGTCAAATCCATGTCTCTCTAATTTAGAGAGACAATTCCATGGGGTTTTTTTTCTCCCTCCCCCGACCCTTTCCGTTGCCTTTTTTTGTATTCTTGATCATGGTTCTTTTACATCCCATCAGATATGGCAGTAGTCAAATCTCCTTCAGTATTCTTCCTGAGTGAAACTCAGAACACTCCTAGTAAGACTGAAACATTATTGGAGTTACTTTTAACTTCCCTTTATAATATTTTGATGTGTTTGGTTTTACATGTTTCCATATGCATGGTTGAGGTTTTACTCATAATAAATATTGTGAAGTTCATAATAACACCTTAAGCCTCTCTTTAGAGTGGCCATATGCATCCTTCTACATCCAAGCATGATGTAGATGTGGAAGGGTTTGTAAGTTGGAAGTGATTCCAACACCAAAAAAGTGTAAATCCATATAGTTTAGTCATTAATCAGTTACTAACACAGTACTCCTCTTTATGTCAGCTTTTTTTCTATTAATGTAATTTCCAGTGACAGGAAAAAGAAGATTATTGGTTGGATACTGGGAATAACACTATGGCATTCTAGATTTCCAATGTTATAATTCTACTTCCACAGCAAAAAAATGGATTCTTGGATGATGCAAATCAGCATTAATTCCTTTGACAACAGTGGTGGATGTGAATTTGCACTACAGAAATGTTTAAAATACAGTTTTCACTGATGCAGAAATAACACTGGATGTAGTTCTTTCACATCATTAATTTGCTTTTAATGATATTGTTTAGCTGATCCTAAATGTGGTATTGATTCAAATACCATTATTCCTGTACTTACATGTTATTTGACCTTACTGAACAAAGAAAGCAATCTGGAAGAAATGGATACCTTTTTTAGAAAGAAAACAAAAAGTTCAATTACAGTCTCATTTCAACAGCAACTTTCATGTTGTTATGAGATCTCCAGTATCATATTTTATAGATTTCCTTTTATTTGTTTCACTTTAACTTAATTTCTTGTGCAAGTGAAGATCTATGTCAAATTTCCAAACAGTCCAAAATTTGCCAATCAGATTGTTATATTTATTATCCTGACTTCTCAGTCTTGGATGTCATATTCTCTTAATGTGAAAAATTAAGATGAACGATGTGTTTACTTATTTAGTAAGCCTAACTCTTCTTTCACTTGCCAATCACATTAAGAGATCTAGTTTGGTCCTCTTACAGAAAACATTCCTCTATGCTATTCATGTGTATTTCTGTGTTTCTAGATGTATGGTTAACAAATCTGGTTGAGTCCATATTTAATTTACAACCATACTATATTTTAACATTTACTGCATGTCTATGTTTGTATGAGGGGAACAATCTGGGTTGTTATATCATAATGCCCCAGCTAAACCAAGGTGCCTGAAAAAAACACATTAAAGCTATTGCCAGTAGTTGGTTTGGAATTCATGCTGGGGTATTTTTACACAAGATGTTGGATGAGAAGCAGTGCCAGATAACAAACTGTCGTTAAGTACAGAGATTTCCAACTATCCCTTGCTAGAAAACAATGGACTTGCAACCTCTCAAAAGGAGCCAGTGTGAATAAGAAGTGATGAAAACACATCAGTCTTTCCTGGTTAGGGAACAATTATTAAACACATCAAACAATGTTAGAGATGGTCCTTTTTAGGGATTTGTGTACTACTTTGGTACCTCACTGCTGGATTTGATGGACTTGATCAAGTCCTTAAAATGTTAAGGACCTGATGTTGTAATGTAGATAAAGCATTCATTTTATGTTTATGGAACAAGAACGAAAGTAATATTATTCAGATTGCCTTCTATCATTGTAAGATATAGATTAACTTTGTACTTTTCACAGTAGATATAGAGGCACTTAAGTTTGATTCTAGCCTAAAGGATTTGAATGAAGCCACAGTCAATGATAATACCACTGGTTTTCTCAGAAATCTATGAAAGATTTAGGACATTTTTACCATAACAACTCAGTGAGGGGCATCTCAGAAAGTCTTGACCTGACCTCCACTTTGAGATTTTCTTTTATTTTGAAAGTCTGTGGGGATCGTACTGGTTTCTTGATTGAAGCGTAGTGTACCAAATTACCCAAAAGGCTGCAAAGTTTGATAATGATTTTTTCAACAATGTACAGGCTTAATATGTGTCTTCTCTGTTTTTTAGGTATTTCAGGACAGACTATATTATTCTTTCCTGATAATCAGATATTTAATCAGGAACATTGCAGGGTTCACTTAGATGCAGGAGCTGTATTTCAGCCACACACATACAAAACCTTATCTTAAAACAGGATTTTTCAAAGATGGTTTTCCAAGGAGAACACCAGTGTTCTTTCTGCCATTACCTATCTCTTACTGTAATCTTGTGTCCCTACAGGAGGCACCACAGGACCTTCTATATAATGACTGTTGTTGGCAAATGCAAGCAATGGAACAAATGCCAACCCTTCCAAAGCTAATGCCTGTCAATGCCTGCTCCCTGGCTGGCAGAGAGCACCCTACTCAAATGCTAAGAGGTTTGTTGGCTTCACTGTCTGCTATAATTCACCCTGTTATGGAAGAAAACAGCTGTCCTGCGATCATGACCTGGAAACATGCCATAACAACTCACTGCGTTAAAATACCAACTTGACTGCTAGTAGTAGGATTCAGTCTCATGACTGTTGGTGAATGAATTGTAGAGTAGTCTTAAGGGGATAGTACATAATTGATTAATTTTTAATGCTATGTCTGGAAAATAGTCTACACTTGAAAAACTTTTTGCATACACAATTAACACAGCTCTGACATTTTATGTGTTCAGAAGGTAGAGAAGTCAAACAACACCTTCCTAGTGCAGTCGCAGCTCCTATCCTCTGCAGATATATGCTAGATCTTACACGTTCTGGCAGGATTTGCTATTCAGTTGTCAGATACAGATACAGACTGTGATCTACCCATGAAACTCTAAGAGACACCAGGTCATGGTTTAACCCCGGCTGGCAACTAAACACCATGCAGCTGCTCACTCACTCTCCCTTGGTAGGGTGGGGGAGAGAATTGGAAGAGTAAAAGTGAGAAAACTCGTGGGTTGAGATAAAGACAGTTTAATAAGTAAAGCAAAAGCCATGTACGCAAGCAAAGCAAACCAAGGAATTAATTCACTACTCATTGGCAGGCAGGTGTTCAGCCATCTCCAGGAAAGCAGGGGTCCATCACATGTAACGGTTACTTGAGAAGACAAACACCAGAACTCTGAACGTCCCCCCCTTCCTTCTTTTCCCCCCAGCTTTATATGCCGAGCATGATGTCATATGGTATGGAATATCCCTTTGGTCAGTTGGGGTCAGCTGTCCCAGCTGTGTCCCCACCCACCTTCTTCTGCAAACCCAGCCTACTCACTGGTGGGGTTGTGTGAGAAGCAGAAAAGGTCTTGATTCTGTGTAAACACTGCTCAGCAATTACTGAAACATCCCTGTATTATCAACACTGTTTTCAGCACAAATCCAAAACATAGCCTCATACTAGGTCTTATGAAGAAAATTAACTTTATCCCAGCCAAAACCAATGCACACCAATATATAGCTCTAAAGTAAAATAAGTCACCTTTCTCCCTAGATGACATCTTTCTACTTCCTTATCTAACCTGCACATCAATTCAATACCACAATGTTGTGTTAAAATGCTTTGCTAAAGAATTTCACACCAGTATTGCATAGCCAAATGGATTCACATTCTGAATACAAAGATAGTAATTAAGCAAGATATACTGTAAGACTAAACTTGGGCCTCCAGTGGCTTTAATCCTTTATTTATTTCAGTTAATAATAAACTTTAATTTAAAGAAAAAAACATCTAGCCTAGGTGCTATAAAGAACAAGTCAGGAGCGATCTGTTCCTAGAATTTTTTTAAATCTGAAAGTCACCTACGAATTTTTTAATTCCCTGAAAGTTATTCTCAAATTAGTTCCAAAGCACAAACTTTCACTGGAATAGCTGATCTAGTCTTCATAGTAGGAGAAAAATTTGACAAAAAGAAAACAGAAGAATATATAAAAGAAAGAAGACTGACAAAATCATATAAAGTCAGATGAATGACTGTCAGTTTGTATAGTTCACTTTAGGGGAATCTAGTTATACCTGCAGTCATGTACACAGATTGATGCAGCATAAGACTGCTGATAAATCAGTTAAATATAAGAATTCTGAAAATGGAAAAGGAATACACTTTTCTGAATATCTCTTTTATTTTTGTGAGTATCTACTTCACCTCTGGTAGTAAATGTAGGTTATGTTGGGGGTGTGTCATTTTTTAATGCAAATATAGATAGACTGAAAATGAAACTGTTTCTTTAGCTATGTCTACTGTGAAATTTCACTTTGCTGTATTCAGTGACATCTACAGTAAGTTCCAACTTAAACTCAGAACTTTTCAGGGCAGGAGCTTTGTTAGAACTCTATAATGAACTCATCAGTCATAATTTTATCACCACATAAGAAATAATAATGTTAGTAATAACATTTCCTAAATATAAATATTTACAACCTGATAAACCTCTCACCTGGGAAATCATTTAGAGAGATGTATGTGAGACTTGGGACAGCCAGTTTCTACTCCTATACTTGCTTACTTCTGCTGATTCAAATGAGCAGCTGGGGATTCCCCCAACCTGGAAAAAAATCAAAGCTGGCATAAAACCAAAATAGCCCAGTGTTTAGCATGCCTAAGAGTCTAGGCCACAATGTTTATTTGTGTTTGAATATTTGTCTCTATTGTGCAAGGAGAACTAAGTACCATTAATAGAAAAATATTTATTATCTAGGTATTTTAAACGTCACCACAGTTTGCTTACAAGATCTAAACATATTTTTTTTCTCTGTTTCTCTCTTCTCACTATCATTCTCTAAAGCCTCTTGGCATAAAACCACAGTGATTCATATTTTCTCAAAAGAAGAGGAAAATATGAAGCAACTAAGAAGCAAAAATAATAGTTTGATTCTGATCCTTTCAGTAAAAGTCATTGGAACAAATTTCATAGTACAGTACCACTTACTACAATTAAAAATAATGGAATCTGGACTTTACCACAAATATATTATTTCTTGCTCTTTGATTAGTTCTTCTTTAATTACTCAAAACGTAAATTTGCATGGTATCATTACAGGGTTATATGAAACCAGAAACTTAGATCTAGAATAGTATTCTGCTTCTAGAAAGAGTGTTCAGACCACCAAACCCATTCAGTTCTACAGGTGTGGAAGCTGACCAGCACTTTGGTCATAATTTGTAACAGGAATGCTCCCTTGTCAGCTAGTGACAGGTTGTATCCAGCAACCTGACATCTAGGAATTCAGGACAGATGCTTCCCATATATGACACATAAAAAATTTACTATTGTTCCTAGATATGTAGGGGACACTGTGTGTATGACGTAGAGTCCATCTGTTTATGCAGGGTCGAAAGTATTTGGAACATGTTGGATGCCCAACATGTCCATATGTACCTGACAGAAGTCCAAGGCAGAAGGCGTTGAACTGCTTTCCTTTGAAACTTCCAACGGTGCTCATGTTAAGAATTTGTTCTGGCAATTTACTCTATCACATCCCCCAGTATTCTTTTGAGTAATTGAGAAAGTATGAAAATCTTGCTAATCAAAACTACTTTCGAGTGTGATAGTTTAATTGCTAACACAAAAATTCATTGTTAATGAGCAAAACCAGCACTGACATTTCTCAATGAAAAGAGATCTAAAGAATGTTAAAAAATAATAAATTGGACCTTTTAATATTATTTTTGTGCTAAATTATCATAGAGTACTTCACAAAGGTATTAGTTAGAAACTGATAATGCACAGACTATGCAGGAAAACAAAACACTGTCAAGCTCATTTGTAGTTCAAACACTGGTCAAAGACCAGATGCTATAGATGAGAGGAGAATTTTTCACGGAATACTGAGCTCCTTCCACTGTGGTGCTTAACAGCCAGAAAAACTACCTTGTCTGCAGTACTAAGTACCGGCAAGGATTTGCACTCATGGACATTATAATCTGCTTTATTGAACAAAGAGAGCTTCATCAATTGCTGTGTAATTGTCTTCACTGTGAGAGGCTGATATATTTTACTAGTATTTGATTTTACAGTTCAAAAAACTTAACGCAGCTTCATTATAAATGACCAGTTCAACAAACTTTTGCTGGAATTCCCATTAATGTTCAGTAGTCTTCCTTATAAAAATGAAAGAAAACAAAATAAAACTATGAAATAAACCCTTTAAAAAAAATTTAATATCATAAAATAGATGTATTAAAAATAGTTGTAAAACATAAATTAATAGATTTTGAAGTATAAAAAGTCTTCCCAGAGGAATACAGCATAATATTTAAAGTGATATTTTATATAATATATTTATATTCCAGAATGAAATAATACAATTTGTTTTTAGTAATAAGAATCATTCATATTCATCCATGGAAGTGATGTTTTTTATGAACAATTCCATCTTTTATTTGTGTATGATGAGTGAACTTCCAAAGACTGGACATTTCCAAGCAGACAGTGAGTAGATGGAGTTAATAAAATCTTCAAACACCAAAGATCTGCAAGCGTAAGCTCCAATCATCCCCTCAATTCCCTAATAAATAGGAGTCTTCACTGATAATTTATGAAGCATGCAAAGAGGGTCCATGTCATAGAAGAGTCATTGACAAGGAAGAATCGCAAACAATTTGTATTAAAATTTCATGCTGGCAGTTATCAGCCACAAGATCAATTGACAAAAAGTTTGAGCTTTTTGGTCTGCACATTCCTAAACTTGAAGAGAAAATCACAGTAATTGAAAAGGCTTATCAGCCTTTTAGTAATAAAGGTCTACATTAACTATAAGCTAACCTAAAACATCTAAATTTGCTTCCAAGTAATATCACTTTACATAGCGTGTATGAAGAACTAGCTCAGAAATAGATATTAAGTAGAACATGCTAATAAATTAAAGACTTGACTGAATTCAGTCTGAACACTGGAAAGCTGTTCTTACCTGTGAAAGCTCAAAAATCCCTTATAAGACTTGTAGTTCTTTCTCTGCCGTTGTAGTCAAAGCATTTCATATGGTTGGGAAAGAAAGAGATGTGGATTCTAACAGAGAAATTGGGGCTACAGAATGGGTAATCTGCATTGAATAAACACTTTCTGGTAGTCCTCTGACACTGAAGAAGATATTTCAGACTGACCTCTCACCTCCTTCTCCATGGAAATAATTTAGCTGTCCCCACAACAGTAAAATTTGCCACTCCTTAAATCTTGTTATGTTCTTGATTTTTTTCTACCCTGCTGAGAACCTTGATCTGGCTCTGAATACTTACAGCTTTTGGTACTTGTCTGTCACTTGCACAGCACAGGTCACCCCTAATTGGAAGGTCTACATGGCTACAAAACTCAGAAATCTCTGCAGCAGCTGATGCTGCTGGGAGAGCAACTTCAGACTCTCCAATGAGAATACAAAATGAAGTCTGAGCTATAAGTGTGGTCAGGTCACTAGACAGTATTGTATTACGGGGGAGCATATCAATACACAAAGCACTTTCCTCACTGTGAATATGATTTTCAAACCAAAGTGAAAGCTCATTCAGACTACTGTAGAGTAAGATACAAATTCTGTGTAACTGTAGACCCTTGCTGTATACAAGTGCCATCTATTTCTTTCATATTTTTTCCTCCATTCTGTTTTCCTACAGTAAGAAACAAGACGTATACAGTTTTCACATTCAAATAATTGCATTGCAATCAAATTTTAACTGCAGTTTCTGAAAATATTATTCATACAACTACAGGGAGATCTCATGGGTATCCCTTTCCGTCATCTCTTTTTGATTTTAGTTTATTGTATAGTTTGGTTTTCCTTTTCATAAATGCAGTCTCTCTGACAGGGAGAGACTTTTAGTTTTACTTTAATATCGTGACCACAAGTAGTGTTAAGTTAGAAAGGGGAGTCATATTTCAAATAATGACATCCTTTTGGCTTTTTTCCTGTGTTCAGGAGTATCTTTTGCATGTGGTGAACCTATAGAAATATGTATTAAACCTCCTACTTTTCCATCTGCACTTGTTTTTACATACTTGGATGTACTGTGTTCACTTGAAAACAATGCTCTGACAAATTTAAATGTATGTTTCTCAGAAAACAATAAGTGATCATATGTTTTTTCCTCCAGACTCTTGATCCATAGATTTAATCTTTGGTTAAAATGCTATGCGTTTATCTAGGAGAGTGTTGCAAAATAAAGCTTTATTTTTTCTTATTTTTTCCTCCTTCTATGAATTTCTCCTTTGAAAATATTAACACTATGCTCTTTATTTATGTAGGCTCCTTAGGTTATTTGTCTGTAATAAGCATTAAATATTATTGAGCGGATCTTTATTTGGTATAAAACTGTAGCTGTGTTGGTTTCATTGGTGCTCTGTCAGTGTACCCCAGCAGAAGTTAGAGAGCACAATATTTTATTATAAGGGCATGTTCAAAAAGTAATAAGCACCTCATCAAAAGCCCTCAAGGTCTTTAGAAACATTAACTGAACAAGCTTTATTTTGCCAATGTGTGGTAGACAAGCTTTATTAGATTCCCTGGCATTTTCTTTATCCAACATATGAAGTTGTTATGTTTATAAACTGTTTCAGGGGAACTCTTTTTAGAGAAAGTAAATATTAAAATGTTGTGTCTTAAAATAGCATTTCTAAAGCAATTACTGAAGTTAACAGGAAAGTTCACTCAACTTTACCTTGTCCTAACCTGCACAATATTCTACCTGACCACCTATCAAATTTCAAAGGTGGCATAAAAATGTTTTGATGAATGAGGTTTGGCTAAACAACAAAAAGTTTGCAGCCTATTGCTTTTTACATCCTAGATCAAGTTTATTGCATTGACGTAGACCCAGCCAGGGGGAGTGAAGATACAAACCACTGATTGAATGAGGAGTTATGTGACTTTTTTTTGTGTAAGTCTTGCAAGACTTTTGTAAACGTGTTTTAAAAGAATGATGTAGAAGATATCTACTTTAATAGAAATTGAATGACTAAGGAAAGTCTCTGATCTTTATGGCCCTTTTATAAACCAGGAGGGATAAAAAAGTCTTGTATCATGTCTAGAAATATGCTACCTACTTAGGAGCTCTTCTACTGTTACCACGAGTCATCATGATAGTAAGTCATATCTTCCAGGTTGCAAGGCCATATTTATCATCAGACATGTTTCTTTATCTACCTTTTCAGCTTGCCTTGAAGATCAATTTTCTATCTCTTTCCCTGTCTGTGTCTTCCTATCTAGGTATCCATTCCTCATGTTCAGTATTTCTTCCTAAATAATCTCTGTTATGTTATCTCTACATGTATGTGTGTGTATATATATATATATTTATTTTCTCACTCTAAATCACAAACCAGCCATAAAGTAATCCTGTCCTCTCTAAGGAAATACTGTTAATTTACTAACCAATCTCTTCTTTGACCTGTTTTCACCTTTATTCCAATGCTAGCAAATGTACAGTCTTAGTTCATTTCTGTCTTGTTTTCAAATAAAAAATAAAGGTGGTATTTTTTATTTCTCTTGTCTTGTCTGCCTTGGTTTTAGTACATATTGATATTCTGTATCTCTCATATACTCCAGTTTCCTCTAGTATAATTTTTTTAAAAAATTATTTTTCTGAATGAATTTTCATTTTTCTATCTTGATCACTATTTTTCTCAGTTATTCAGCATTGAAAAATGATTATTTTTATCTTTTCTTCCTCATATATAACTCCTTTCCTGTTTCTCACTGTCTTCCTGAAAAAAAAAGACGTAATGTCTTCAAATAGTCTATTGCTTTATAACGTGGAACAGTAAAGGCTGTAAAACAGCCGGGCTTGTTTTCTTCCTTAATGGAATGAAATGACTTTGCCCACTGAGATGCTTATGCCTTCTCCCTCACCAAACCACCGCTTTTTTATTGTTTAACTTTGTGGATTCAGCTCTGGACATATGACTATCAGTCTCGGTAAAGAAAATTAGCACTTTGGGGCAATCTTGTGTTACATTTGGTCAGTGAAACAGACTGAATATATTTTTAGGCACTGCTTGTTTATAACCTTATTTTCTCTCATTGCTTTACAGAGGTGACCTTGTTTTAATACCTTCAGCACTTGATGTTATAAAAGTGAAATTCTTTTCAAATCTCATCTGTTTAATGTGTTCCTGCTCTGAAACAAATGCGAGATAACATTAACATTCTTCTCACAAAATACCTGCTAATTTGCTTGCAGTGAAGATAGAAAGCTTTTCATTACATATCACAAACTTCATTTATGTGGAATGAGTCACCAGGCCTTCTGAAAAGCCAAATGAGTACCTAATCTCTAATACTGCCTTCAGCTATAACATCAATCCTCCCTGGTTATACTCATCTTTTATCAGCTATTCAGTTTTTAAAATTTTCCATTCTGTTCGAAAATTGTGTTGTTCATCTGTCAAAACAGCTTTGATTTTTGTTTTTTTAATATTAAAGCATCAGCAAAAAAGCCCACAGAAGTATACTATTTTGTTATTAGAGACGATCAAATCAGTGTAACGTAAAATGATTAACTCTGTTTTGTACAACTGTTGACATTATTAACTTAATAAAAGTCATACTGCTGATAATAAACTCCGTGTGATACTCATCATACGTATTAGTTTATGAATTTTTCTCTTCTGTAGAGATCATGCTGGAAGATGTATATGTTGTATACATATACATATATGGTAGATGATATACACAAAATATAAGTGATCTATAAGCTCTGATTTAGCTTATATATTAATAGAAATTACCATCTTTAAGTTTCTGTGGAACTGAACCAGGTGCATGAGACCGTGCAAATGGAAACCTTAAAACCTATAAGAAATTAGTTTGGAACTGGTCAAATTAATCATTACCAATATTTTTGCAAATAGTTTACCGGATGAACAAAGCAATTTACAGTGACTTGAAATTACTTGCATATTTTGATCCAAGCTCACTGAGTAGTTTCAGCTGAAAAATAGCCACCTGGAAGGGAGGAACACAAAGCTCACTTCTGAAATCAAGAGCTACTTCATTTTTCATACAGCAAGCTCAAGGCCAGAAGGCTCATCCAAGATGTACAAAATTCAGATTCTGTTCTTCTGCTTCCTAAAAGGACTTTAACTCATATTGCCAACTTTTCAAATGAGTGCGCTACTGGTTAATAGTCTATAAAAGCAATTAAAGGAAAAGAACAGGAATTGAAACCCACGTGTCCAAAACTTGCAACTGTCCTGTACGTAAGGATATAAAATCACACAATCACAGAATCACAAAATGGTTGAGGCTGCAAGGGACCTCTTGAGATTATCTGGTCCAACCCAAAATCTGTGGTTATTTTTGAATTACTAAATATTTTAAGTTTTGGTACAGATTGGCTGAGAATATCTTACTCCCCAGCATATTAGAGAATGGTGACGGGAAAGCTCCCCCACAGGAGACCAAGTTTGGTTTCCCTCAGGCAGAAAGGTGTCTCCCAAATCCATTTCCCTGTCCACTGACCTACCAGAGAAAAAAACACCATCTTCCACCTGATCCATATGGGCCTTCCTTTCTAATTTCAGCTAGCTTAAAAAAAATGCAAGTACTTTCTATGAGAATTAAATATTGTTGTTTGATCATACATGGATGACATATTTATTTCAGTAAAGATAAACAATATAAATATAAGAAGAAAATGCTTGTTTCTGTTAGATGTAAACTACTACACCAATTTTTCAGCTGGTTTTCATATTAAAAAAGCTAGCACAGCTATAAGGTCTGCTGGTCTAGAAGAGCCGAAACAAGAATGTTGCCGCAGAATTGAGAGAAAATATATTGAGAGAAATAATGATCTTATATAACCGCAAAGAAAACATTGAGAGAAAAAAACACTGACAGAAATAACAGTCTTCAAAATTGGGAGACCTTTGTTTATATGCTTTCTTCCATAATGTCATACATGCAGTGTTATGCTTCATTTTACCATTAGCAACCAGTGTCTAATGAGTTATTGGGATGTATAGTCACATAACTCTCCTGCAGCTTCTTGTAAGAAGGAACAGAGACATATTTGCTAAAAAACAAGGTGTCAGAAAGGGCAGGTTGGTTTAGTTAAGCCTTCTCTAGCGCACGGAGACCACTGAGGGCACAGCTAGTGTAAACTTGGATTTTAGACTGTCTTTTTAGACAGTCTAGCTGCCCTCATGCCATGCATGGGGTAAGGAGAAAAGTATTGGGAAGGGGTAGACTGAGGATTTATCTTGCCTCTATGTTCAGATTGTGAGTAGACTCTGGGAGAAAACTGTTGCCTCTTAGTTAGAGCACGTTACAGACATCCTTGGAGTGCTTATTTGTGCCAGCTCTAGGTCTTAAGGGTGGGTGGATAATCAGAGTATATCTGGCACTCTTGTCAATTTTCTTGTCAAAGGCAAGGAAGGTACCTGCCTAGGGCAACAAAGAATCTGCAGTAAGATAGCTATGACTCTGCTGCCTATTTTTCCCATGTTTGAGTTTGTTGCTTACAGAGGTGGGAATCTGCAGAGGTCACCAGCTGCAATACATTCTCCACTCTGGAGCACCTCTTCTGCTGTGTTCCAGCTACATCCTCGTTCTCTCCCTCTTGGCACAGGACAACAACAGACCCCTCAGCCTGATCCCAGATCTTTACTCTTTTTAAGGATCCTTGTCCTATTCATTTGCGTAGTCCGCACAGAAACAAGCATTTTTCACCAAGTATATTTCTGGCAAATCACAGATCCTTGACTTTTAGAAGTCCTCAACCGTCTCTTCATACACCACAAAAGAGATGGGAGTCTGCTGGAATACGTGCAATGATGTCAATTAGTCAAGCCATCATAACAAGACTGGGACTTGTAATTTCCTCATCTGTCTGACACCCAGAATGACTAATGTAACCTTAACGCTTATTGCTTCTGTAAACCCTGGCTTGAACTACAAACTGATTGTATGACTTGTTTACCATGAAACAGATTCAACAATTCTGTAATTTCCTTCATGGAAGTTAACAATGTACTGAAAATTTATGTAAGTTCTTTAGTTCTACATCTAACCAAACCATTAGGCTAACCAAATCATTACACTATCTAGAATATTATTATTATTTGTATAATAAAATTATTCGAGTAAAGCTTAATCCTCAGCACACAGAATATTCTTTAGTGAGGAAGTTTCTATCTTTTACTAAGAATCTCATCTGAGTAAGCAGAGTTTGATGGTAAGCTAATAATATTAAAGTTGAAGAAATGACTGAAGAATATCTAATCAAGATTTCAGATTATATATTGTTACAGAAATAATAGGAAATTAACTATTATTTTGCAGTTTTATTCTCTTTGTCCAGTTAGAAGAAAAGCAATAATTTTCTCATAATAATTCACTTCTAGAAAAGCATATTAAGGTAAATCTGAAGAATTTTCAGGTTCATTTTTAAATACTTTAATTGTTTGAGTAAGAAGAAAAAAAAACAAAGAAAAAGATTCTATTTAAAACTGAAACATTTCAGTTTCTAATTTCCAAATTATTTATTAAGAAAATGTCTCAGACAAAAAGGAATAAAATGTTGAAAGAATAAATCTTTTCATTTTCAGAAAAGAATGTTTAGAGTAGCCCTAAACTGAAAAAAGCAGCAAGCATAAAGATGTCCATAAACATGTATATATGAATATGTACATATATACATATACACACACACATATATAGGAATTCAATTCATGATCAGAGAATACATGTTCAACAGCCCAGAAGGTCTGAGAAACTTCATTTAACATTTTCATATATGCTTTTTCTGTTGCTACATGTAATATAAAATCTGCAGTTATGAGTTTAAAGCTTGATGTATCACACTAAATTGTATCCCTAGAGGTCACTGTTATTCTAGATGAACCCACATACTAACAGAATTACTGGGCAGTAAAAACATGACCCTTAGAAGTGGAACATACAAAAATAATTTCTAGATAATTGGGCACAGTGGTAGTTCTACTACACAGGATACTACTTACACTGCATGCTGTTTCCAAATTACTTGATTACTCTTCAGATTTAGATAAGGATTTATATTTTGATAAGTAATTAAGGAATTAAATTTCATAGGAAACCACCACCTTTGGAAAAAATTGGATTTCATTAGAGGAAATTCTTAGTATCCATATATCTGTGCTTAAATTTTAGAGATGAGATAGCAAAACATTTTCTCCTTGTGTTCACAATTCAAAACACTAAAGATTTTCTTATTCCATAGAATCACAGAACGGTTAGAGTTGGAAGGGACCTTGAAGATCACTTAGTTCCAACCCCCCTGCCATGGGCAAGGACACTTCCTCCTAGATCAGATTGCTCAAAGCCTCATCCAACCTGGCCTTGAACACTTCCAGGCATGGGGCATTCACAGCTTCCCTGGGCAACCTGTTCCAGTGCCTCACCACCCTCACAGTGAAAAATTTCTTCATAATATCTAATCTAAATCTACCCTCTTCCAGTTTAAAACCATTACCCCTCATCCTATCACTACCTGCCCTTGGAAAAAGTCCCTCTCCAGCTTTCTTGTAGGTCCTGTTCAGATACTGGAAAGCTGCTCTAAGGTCTCCCCAGAGCCTTCTCTTCTCCAGGCTGAACAACCCCAACTCTCTCAGACTGTCTTCACAGGAGAGGTGCTCCAGCCCTCTGATCATCTTTGCAGCCCTCCTCTGGACCCGCTCCAACAGGTCCATGTGCTTCTTATGTTGGTAGCTCCAGAGCTGGACACAATACTCCAGGTGGGGTCTCACGAGAGCGGAGTAGACGCGCAGAATCACCTCCCTTGACCTGCTGGCCATGCTTCTTTTGATGCAGCCCAGGATATGGTTGGCTGCAAACGCACATTGCCAGCTCATGTTGAAATTGTCATCCACCAACACCCCCAAGTCCTTCTCCTCAGGGTGGATCTCAATCCATTCTCCACCCAGCCTATATTTGTGCATGGGATTGCTTTGACCCACAGGCAGGACCTTGCACTTGGCCTTGTTGAACTTCATGAGTTGTGTTAGCAGTCAACAGTTCAATGGCCCATTCAGGGAAAAAAATCAGAAAGGAATCCATCCAGTAAAGGCAGCTTCCAAATAGCATGGGGCCTGTATTAAACACCTTCTGTCATGGATTTGCTGGAAACAGTTGCAGTCTCCACGTCTGTATCTGGGGTGCATTTCAGTTTCCCAGTTGCAGCAAATCATCAGTGCCAAATTCATAGACATCCTTTGGTGGTGATCTTTTAATTTACTAAAGAATATTTGGCAAAGCTATATGAACTCTGTGAGACTTTTCAGAAATGTATTCTATGTCCTACCACGTGCAAGTGCTGAATAAATCAATTTCCATTTTAATGATGTGGCTTTTGCTGTTATCTTGCTATTGGAAGCATTGCAAAGAGGAGAAAGTTCTGTGAGGCGAGAGTGAGAAAACAGCCTTGTAAATGAGAAGCTGAAAGCATTGCCTGTGTACTGACCATGGCTGTGTGATGTTTTACTCCAGGATTCCTCTTCATGGATTTGATGTTTCACAATATGACATCTTGGTAATACATTGCAGATGGGTTTTTAAAAGGAGCTGTGCAACCTGTGATATGCCTTCACTTACATTAAACTCTGCAACCCTCCAGCAAAGCTTTGCAAAGCTTTACAAAGCTGGAGGCTTTCAGTTCACATGTGATTTAAAATCTGATTAAAGAATACAATCTTAGCAATCTCAGGTTTCAAAAAAGGAGAGAAAACTTAAAATTTAATTTGAGTGACTTCTTGCTTGGAACTACATTAAAAACAACTCTATCTGCTGTAATTCTGAGTTAGTAAGCAACTTGGTATGCCAGCCAGTAAGACTCAGTTCTCCAGAATCAATATTGCAGTTATTGAGTAATTACAGTACTTGCCTGGGAAGATGGACAATGTGATATTTGTTCAGGGGCTGATGGGTGATAATGGTGCTCAATGAAAGACGATAATTGAAAACAAAATGATCTTAATGCAGTCTACTGACACAATAGGAAGACTATGGTCTTTAAATCAAAACACATTTTATCTTCTTGATTATCAAAACATTAGTTTAAAAATAGTAACCAGCAGCAAGACTTTTAGAGGGTAATATACCACTTGCACTTCTTTGTTAGCTTCAAGTTGTCAATAAAGGCTCTTTAAATGCTAATCCTCTTGAAAAAGCATTTTCTCACTCAAGGTGTTCTTACAGGCTATTACAAATAAAAAATAAGAGGAACTGCCTGCAGTTCCTTTAAAAGCTAAGAAAGTTAAACTTTGGCAATTCACTCTTTGACTCTTCTGCCACTTTTAGTAAGTGGTTGTTTAACATATGTCATTAGTCTGTGAAGCATACATAGCATGCATTCCTAATCCCTCTACTACTACATACACACACTGGGGAGTTTGACCTCATGAAATTGCTGCAAGTTCATCAGCAAGCACTTCTAATGGGTAGGTAAACCACCATCTACGAACTTTCAAAAAATACCCCAAAATTACTTAATGTCATAGATTTTGGTAATACAGTCATAAACCATTCTCCTCAATAATGAGAAGCTCATCTGAAAAATACTAGAATAGGAAAGATGTGATTTGTCAGAAACCATTCTTTGGTTCCATGGTATTTCCCCACTCTCTACAAAAGCCACCAATGACCAATCAAGCACTAATTCTGTGAATTTAATGACAAATAGCTGGGCAAAATACTCAGCAAGTGTGATGGCCCTCGCTGAATTTTCAGGGTGATGATAAGGACTCAAGATACAGCAACTGAATTTGTGGACCCCTCACTGCCAAGTGCATTTCAGAATCAAAATATTCTAGTTTCAGATGTAAAATCATACAGATGGGGTGAAATAGTTGAGTTTTTCTTTTTTAATTAAAATTTATACTCTTCAAGGGGAAAAGGAAACAATCCTAGCTCATGCAGCATGCAATGATTCATAAGCATCTCATTAATACTGCTTTTCTGAGCCGAAGTACAACAAAGATGATCATACATGCTTTTAACTATTATACCATATTTCTTATGCATGTTGCTCCTAAGCCTTACCGGAGGATTTACCATTGCTTTGTGCTAAAAAAAAGTCTGGTTGAGGCACTGGCCAAAGTAAGCTATTACCAAATGCAACTAATTCATGAACCCATTGACAAGGCAGAAGTGGCAAGGTACCGACATGAGGATGACCAGAGACGCCAGGTACGCAACCTATCACAATGGGAAGAAGGAAATATTTTATGAAATTCAGACTGACCCAGGTTAATCTGGAATGACAACATCAAAAACAGGATGTCCTTAAAAAAGGAAAAAAAAAAGAGATAAAGATGAAAGGTAAAAAATTTGGTTTTGTTCATATTTGAACATGATATAGAAAGGAGTATCTCATCTGTATCTCACCTGGGATATGGAGAAGGCTGAGGTACTCAATGACTTTTTTGCCTCAGTCTTCACCGACAAGGGCTCTAACCACACCACCCGAGTTGCAGAAGGCAAAGGCAGGGCCAGAGAACAAGGAACCGCCCACTGTAGGTGAATACCAAGTATGAGACCATCCAAGGAACCTGAAGGTACACTAGTCCATGGGACCTGATGAAATCCATCCATGGGTCCTGAGGGAACTGGAAGATGAAGTTGCCAAGCCACTACCCATTATATTTGAGAAATTGTGGCAGTCTGGTGAAGTTCCCACTGAGTGGAAAAGGGGAAACATAACCCTCATTTTTAAAAAGGGAAAAAATTAACATCCAGGTAACTACAGGCCAGTCAGTCTCACATCTGTGCCTGGCAAGATCATGCAGCAGATCCTCCTGGAAATTCTGATAAGACATATGGAAAATGAGGAGGTGATCAGTAACAGCCAACATGGCTTCACCAAGGAAAAGTCATTCCTGACAAATTTGGTGGCCTTCTATGATGGGATTACAGCATTGGTGGATAAGGACAGAACAACAGATGTCATCTAGCTGGACTTATGCAAAGCATTTGACACCGTCCCACATGACATCCTTGTCTTTAAATTGGACAGATGTGGATTTGACCGATGGACCACTTGGTGGATGAAGAACTGGCTGGACGGTCACACTCAAAGAGTTGAGGTCAACAGCTCGATGTCCAAGTGGAAATCAGTGAAGAGTGGCATTCCTCAGGGGTCGGTACTGGGACCGGTGTTATTTAACATCTTGTCAGTGACATGGATGTTGGGATTGAGTGCACCCTCAGCAAGTTTGCGGATGAAACCAAGCTGGGTGGCATGGTCAACAAGCTGGAGGGGAGGGATGCCATCCAGAGGCATCTGGACAGGCTTGAGAAGTGGGCCTGTGCAAACCTCATGAAGTTCAACAAGGCCAAGTGCAAGGTCCTGCCTGTGGGTCAAAGCAATCCCATGCACAAATATAGGCTGGGTGGAGAATGGATTGAGATCCACCCTGAGGAGAAGGACTTGGGGGTGTTGGTGGATGACAATTTCAACATGAGCTGGCAATGTGCGCTTGCAGCCGACCATATCCTGGGCTGCATCAAAAGAAGCATGGCCAGCAGGTCAAGGGAGGTGATTCTGCCCGTCTACTCCGCTCTCGTGAGACCCCACCTGGAGTATTGTGTCCAGCTCTGGAGCCACCAACATAAGAAGCACATGGACCTGTTGGAGCGGGTCCAGAGGAGGGCCGCAAAGATGATCAGAGGGCTGGAGCACCTCTCCTGTGAAGACAGTCTGAGAGAGTTGGGGTTGTTCAGCCTGGAGAAGAGAAGGCTCTGGGGAGACCTTAGAGCAGCTTTCCAGTATCTGAACAGGACCTACAAGAAAGCTGGAGAGGGACTTTTTCCAAGGGCAGGTAGTGATAGGATGAGGGGTAATGGTTTTAAACTGGAAGAGGGTAGATTTAGAATAGATATTATGAAGAAATTTTTCACTGTGAGGGTGGTGAGGCACTGGAACAGGTTGCCCAGGGAAGCTGTGAATGCCCCATGCCTGGAAGTGTTCAAGGCCAGGTTGGATGAGGCTTTGAGCAATCTGATCTAGGAGGAAGTGTCCTTGCCCATGGCAGGGGGGTTGGAACTAGATGACCCCTCTGGGCAACCTGTTCCAGTAATATGGATGTAGGCAGAGAAATAAACAGCGTTATTCAGGATCAAGTCTACTAAACCCTTTGCTGTTTCCTCCCTTCAATTATTTTTCACTTCTTGGTTGCTTTTCTGTACCTTCAGTACATAGTAAGGCAGCGTGTGATGGTGTGCAACTTTTCAGAGAGTTAACATACTGCTACTTTTGGGGTAAATTACTGAATTTGCTTATCACCAGCAAACAAGTAAGATGTATTGTTCCAGTTGAATTTCTGCTTGACCTCTGCAGGCAGGCTAGCTCCTAGCAGCAGCTGAGCTTCTCTTCTTTCTAGCAGAAGCTAGACAAGATGGTCACTGATGGAAAGTGATGATCATAAATTTTGCAGGAGCCAGTGGAGTCTGACTCCCAAGAGCCTGAACTCATAAATCCTGAAACATGTTGGCAGCCATCAGTCAGGTGTGAATCTGCAAGCTCTAGTTCACAGGTTCCACTGAGTGCAAAACTTATCAGGATGAAGATGTCCTCATCTCTCGCAAGTGAAACATCTTCTCTGGAGCTCAGGAGAAGCTTCAAAACCAGCAAGAGCTGGAATCTCCTACCTGCCACGTATGATGGCTTCTAACTCCTACTGTGTTCTAGCTCAGCAGGAGCTGGGAGCAAAGCAAAATACTTCCAATCAGCTTGAGAGTGAATGATTCTCAGCTCCTGCTGAGCTGAGAACCTTATAAACATGATTTTTTTCCCTACCATTCAGGTAACATTAGAATTCTGTAGTGTACTGAAAGCTTACGCAAACTCCTGCTGAAATCAAAAGAAATCTTTTGAGCTGCTTCAAAAGTCAGTGTGTCAGGTCATACACCTGGGCTAAATCAGCTTGTGCTTTAAAACCCCTCTGGAAGATAATGATTTTTTTTTTTTTTCTTTTTCATCTAAGGGTATCACTTTATAGTTGAAAGTGACAAGATTGGAAGTTACGAACCTCAAAAACACTTTCAACTGCTTGGAAAAAATTCATACAAGAAAAGAGTTGTCTTTCTAATGTTCCATCTGATGTTCACAGAGAAATTCAAAGTTAAAGGATTGTTTTCCATTCAATACAGTTTAAATCAAGGCTAAGGGCATCAGTTAGGCTCGTGTGAGATGAAAATAAGACAATAAACTATTCAATACATAATAGGACAGAGAACTAATCTGGTACCATATAAAATGAATTTGTTTTGGTTCTTTCTAGCAGTCTATATTTGAACTCTACCTTTTACTCTTTATCATATAATTTAATTGGTTTCTGAAAATGTTTTCCAGGGTATTTTTGTTTGTTTGTTTTAATTTCTGTGTTCATTAACTGGCTGTGAATGTTGGATTTGGCTTGCTGCCTCTTTCCTGCCTTGGGGAGTATTTCTCAGTGGCTAACAGTAGGTGCTGAGTCCTGAAGTGTTGATTCAGAGCAATGGAGACAGGTGGGCCGTCAGCAGGAGTAGTAAAGTGATATGCCACTGTAAATATGAAACTGTGACAGCCCACAGAAACAATCTATTTTTCCTTTCAAACTTCAGACATGACAGCTCCTAAACTCTAAAAGCCAGATTCACATAGGAAAAACTCCACCATAGTCTAGAAATCAATTTCTTATTTTAAGAAGTTTTCTTCCATTGTGATATGTAGGTATGTACGTAGGAACAGTTTAAAAGCAAGAGAACATGGTAAGTTTCAACACATGCATATTCAAATGGCTGCATTTAGAGAACAGCTTTTCACCTCCTTCCCCCCTTCCCCTCACTTGGAGAAAAATGCAAATGAGGTAATGTTTTTCCTTAAGTAAACAGACAGAGATTTAACAATATTTTAGATTATACCCTGGATAGGAAGAACAAAACCACATATTATTATTAGTAGTAGTAATATTACTAATATTATTCTATTACTTGTTTTTGTCAGTTTTGAAGTCTGGAATAATTCTAAATGAGTTCTCTCTTCTTCCTCCCCCTTTCTCCTAATACTCACATAAACATGCATACATTACTTATTTATCACCAATGCTGAAGGAAAGAAAAAAGAAATACCTCTAGCCTGCTGGAGAAAAGAGTTTTGTTTTCTTTTTTCTTTAATGGAATGATTAAAGACATCTTTAACTTTTCTGGTATCTTCAAGAATATCAAACTGACTGTACATTTTGAATCTTAGAACATGTCCATACTTGGGACCATATGATTTTAATGAATGAATGGAATTTCTTGGCTTTCAAGATGTTGATAAACCATTGGAATGCTGTTGAGAGGAAGATGGAGGGGTCAGTACAGGTTTTATTATTAAAAGTAAAAAAAGATTGTTGTTTCACGCTCAGAAAAGCACTCCCTTATATCTTTTCTGGTTTGCTTGCTAAGGCAACAGAGTGGCAGCTTTTTCTGTTCGCTGAGACACTCTTCTATGTTCAAAGTGCACAATGGAAAAGAAAATTACTTGTAGTTAACATCTTCATAGAGCTCCTACTGTCCTAGTCTTGGCTGGGGTATCTAAGCAGTTACAAGCTACCCATAAATAAAGCAACAGCAAAAAGGTAGCACCATCTAAATAGGCACTGCCATTCACTGATGGAAAAAAGAAGCAATAAGAGAACCTGAGTCACACACATGAAAGACTGTGGGTGAGACACTTTAATTTTACCACCTTTGTTACGTTGAGCTTCTTATGGTCATTTCCATTTCTTAGAAACACTGGGAAGAACCAGTACGCTGTCTTTTTCACAGAAAGAAATGCGAAACTCTCTGAAAAAGATTGTTCTGTCAAGTGAAATTAAGAGCAAGGGATGTATCAGTAGTTTTATTTCATAAACACAATTGGAAAAACGTCATCAAAAGGAGTAATAAAATGTGACACTAAAAATCCATAGCTATTTTTCTTCTTACCTTTGAATATTTATGGCAGCTTACATCTGTAGATCTTTGTCAGTTATGACTGCCTTCTCAAATAGTAAATCAGGAAGTTCTTGTTCCATATCTTATCTACTTGAACCTATTTATCACATGAAGTCAAAATTCACTGTTAAAATGCAACAATAATTCTAGCAATGGACCATTACATATCAAGGTAGTTTCATTAGTTAGCAGGACCCAAAGCAAGAAAAGGATCATTTATAACAGTGACACCTCCCTTTTGCATTCAAAGTAATACATATAAAAATAGGTAGATATTCAGCTATAGGGTATTAGAATCCTTTCAATTCAGTGCAAATAGAACACTCAGGAGAGTTTGTATTTTACTAATTGAAGGCTGGCTTCTGTTAACCATGTTTCTTAGTGTCTTTTTTTCTTTTTTCTTTTTGTTTGTTTCCCTTGCATTTTTTATTCTTTTTAATTAATACTCATTCTCCAATTTAAATATAAGAAAGGCAAAAAACTCTTTATTCTGCCTGGTGCCTGAAATGTTAGAACCTTGGGATACTTAAATACAAGAGCTTAACTATTTCCTGCTCTGGTTGATGCTGAGCTCTGCACTATTGCATATGAGCACTTAGTTCCGTGATATAATATTTCATCCGTATCTAGAAAATAAATACAGGAATAGTTGTTATAAAATACTGCTATGTTCTGTTAAACCGCGACTCCATCCCATTGCCGAGGTGGCATTTCATTGATGGGTTAAGTTATTCTGAAATACTGATTGAGTAGATACAGTTCTTAAATTATGTTTCGAACACCTTTGGAGTACTTTGTGAGGTAATACATATAAATATAAGCTCATCTACTGCTATTAATCTTAGAAAAATGCTAAGTTATGCATAACTTCTACAGTAGAATGCATAGACTTTCAAGTTTTAAGTTTCTTAGACAATTTTACAACGGTAATCAGTGAATATCTAAAATGCAGCAAAATATTTCATGTGTTGAGTCTTGATCAGAAAGCATAAGCTCCAAATTTAACAAATCTTTCATTAAAGTTATTTAGATATCTTAGTACAAACAAGAAAAGCCAATCTGATTGCCAGAAGACCATACCATAAAGAAGTCAAGGGGAATTTTGTCATGTAAGATTTACACACGTGTTAAAATGGCCTGTGTGTGATAAATCTGGCTCTGCCCCCCATTTGCATATTCTTGTATTTGAATGCATTGATTACTGTAGAAGGTTTTCAAACTATAAGCCATTTATAAACTGATTAGAATTGATTATTTGCATTTAATTTTTCTCTTTTAGCTAAAAAATATGATCTGATAAAAAATGTAAAATAGATTTAATTGTCTGCCTTCTGAAAACTAATAGATGCCTTTTAAAAATGTATGTTATTGAAAAACATTTTTAAGCTCACATCACAGCTACTTTAAATAAACCTTATTGAGCTACGTGCAAAGTTTACCCATGCTGCGTTATTCTGAAATAAATGTGTAAGAAATAGTCATAAACACATTTTTCCTTTGCATTTATTAGCACTGCTATATATTTCAAACCCCTTCCAAGATAATTGCTTCTCTGCATTGCAAAAATGTTAGAGAATTTAGTGGGGTGGGATGGGAAGGAGGTTGCTACAAAAGGATTCAATTTATATGGTTAGCAACGCTGGTTAGCCATACCAATTTGTACAACACGTTGAAAGATCAGGATGTAGATATATGCTCTAAGGATTTAAAAACAAAAGACATTGGATGTACACACATGGACAGATCACTTCTGTTAAAACTCAGCCTTGTCTTGGGTTATAGAAAGAACTGGATGAATCTATTAACTCTCTGTAAACAATTTACAAACATCAAAACTAGAAATAAGAAAAAACATTATTTTTATACTTTTGCAAATAAAACTTGTTTGTAACAGACCATTTTATATTCATAGAAACATAACAATTAGATTACTATAACCAGCAACTATAATTTAATGTATGAAAATTTAATAACATCACAGTAAATAGAGCTCCACACTGCATACAAACCCACCAGTTTTTAATTGAGTGCAGTTCCTATTTCTGATTTTCTTGTTACTGATAAATCTTTTGAGGAAGGTTTCAGCACATGAAAATGTTTTTGACATTTATTTAAAGATCCATCCAAAATTATAATATGGCTTTTTTAAACATGGAAATCTAACAGTAACTCAAGACCAGATAGCAAAGGAATGGCGAGAAGAGCTTAAGTAGCACAAATAGACTTCTATGTTATTTGAAAACTAACCAGTACATATATAAATGTACCTGTTTTCCTTCAAATACAATAATGTGGTTCTTTATTGATTGTTAGCAATTATTAAGACCCTGAGCAGGTGTGTGAGGTGGAAATACATGAGAAGAGGAGATAAATTTGAAATCTAATAGAGAATTAAAATGTGAGTGTTTTAAGTGGTGTTCCATATTAAGCATACTGTAAACTTAGTTTATTAAAAAGTCAGAGGCATATTTGTAAGCTGATGGAAATTATTGTTACAACAAATATATACCTGTATAACAAGTATATGCATTTATATGTGTTTATATAAATACATGTATTTATTCATATTTGTTTTATGTAAATGTATTCTAACAAATACATACGTATACTTATCAGAACTGAAACTGGAGCTGCAAAATGCACATCCATCCATAAAAGTTCAAGCTTTCCCTATTTCTCCCACAGCAAAGAGAACAAGTGGAAAAACGATATGATTTTTTTCCAAAAAAAAGGAGTTTTCTGAAAAATTTTATTTAATGAATCACAGAATCACAGAATGATAAAAAATATGGTAAATGCTAAAAGATTTACATGTGTCAAAAGCCTCTGACATGGTGGTAAGGTGGGTTGGAAGCTGCTGCCTGCATAGTAATAATGAAAAGAATTAAGAATACTCTGTCGCCTTCTGCAATGAAAGGATATTTGTTTACTTTGATTTAAAAATTTTCTGGAGGAAATTTTGGTCTTGTAAGATGGGTCATTTTCCATGTGAAAGACAGAAAATTTCTGTCCAATTCTATTGTATAAATCTCTGGTAAGTAGGCATATTTTGACTGTTTCAGAGAACTATTGGCTCCTGGAACTATTGGTGGAAAGGCAACAAAATTAGGCCTGAAATTAATATCAAATATTCAGAGAATCTTCCCAGGTTTTTTTGGTCCTCAGATTCCCAAACGTTGGTAGTTCTATACTCAGTGACTTACGCAGTCAAAAGGACTACTGTAAGAGGAAAACATTGACTGTTTTTTTCTTAACATATAATTATGAATTTATGTGAAGAGTAGCCTGGGAATATGATCCTTCATCTTACATGGAAAAGAATGTGGAAAATCTTGCATGTTTTCTAGTGGAAAGTCTTTCCTTCTAAAAGGAAATTTCTATGCTGGAAATTGTCTCTTGATTCAGTGTAATTTTTTTCTAAGTATCTTCTATGTTGTTTTTTGTGGTTTGGTGGTTTTGGTTTGGTTGTGGTGTTGGAAGAGAACTGAGCACTTCCAAATAGAAAATTAATAAGTTATATTAATAGTCTAATATCTCATGCGAAATAATTTGGTTTACTTGTGTGACCATACCATTCTGTGGCTGCAGGTGGCTAGCTGGAAAAGACACAATGCATTGTGTGTGGTCCGAGTAGATTCAAGATATGTCTTGGGATGCCTTTGTGTCTTGCCATGAAATCCAACCTGTAAAAAAGACAGAAGCATGAGATTCTAACCTAAAGTTCCCTGGAGCTCACACAATGGCATTTCTGAATGTTCATAGTTTGGCTGAAAATTAATAGTTTTCGTCAGAAAATGTTTTGGGCTTTCATTTCCTCTCAGAAACTTATATTTTCTGCAGGACAGCAGGAAACAAATGTACAAGATTTTTTTTTATTTAAAAGAGACATTCTAATTTTATGTTATTCCCTGAAGAAATTCATTGCTACCTGCTTGATTAATCTTTCTGTGCACTTTATAGCAAAAAAATGGTTATATTTAAGAACTTAACACAAAAGAAAACAGAAGGGTGCTTCCAGGGTTTAATAGAATAACACAGAAGAAGAATGAAATTGTTCTACAGAGCTATACGAGAGCAATTTCTACTGCTGTATTGCTGGAGCTCTGCAAGTAAAGGCCAATGTTTGGAAAGGAGTTTTTGTGGGAGGCACTCCACAAATACACATTCCTTTCCAAAGAGTTTACAATCAACCTAGAAAAAAAATTGCCATGACCTCAATGAGGAGTACTTGATGCAACACACAGCAGTAATTTCTGACATTTTGACAGCTGACAGAAAGATGTTAGCCCCTGAAATGAAAAGAAATGGAAATGAATTAGGCTTCTTTTAAAAAACAAGAAGTACTATTAACTTATGCAACGTTAAACATAGACATGTGGTCTGTGCCAAATGCAAATACTTGTTTCAGATAATAAAGACTGATCTAACTGGTGGAGAGGATATCCTGCAACTAGCACCCATAAGAAAATGTGATGAGCTGTAAGTTTAACAAGAACTTTGAAATTTTTTTTCAGTGAATGCAAAGTCCTTAAATAGGTGCTGTAAAACAATTCTTGAGATGCCAAAGACACATCTGAAACAATTTATGTCCCATCTTTGTTTAATAGTTACAGGAAAAAAACATTGTCATTTGACACCGTTTTCCACAGCATTTTCCTGGAGAAACTGGCTGCTCATAGCTTGGACGAGTATACTCTTCACTGGATAAAAAAATGGCTGGGTGGCTGGGCCCAAAGAGTGGTGGTGAATAGAGTTAAATCCAGTTGGCAGCTGGTCACAGGTGGTGTGACCCAGGGCTCAGTACTGGGGCCAGTTCTCTAATATTTTTATCAACGATCTGGACGAGGGGATCGAATGCACCCCAGTAAGTTTGCAGATGACACCAAGTTGGGTGGAAGAGTTGATCTACTTGAAGGTAGGGAGGCTCTACAGAGGAATCTGGACAGGCTGGATTGATGGGCCAAGGTTAATAGTATGAGGTTCAACAAGGCCAAGTGCCAGGTCCTGCACTTGGGTCAAAACAACCCCATGCAGTGGTACAGGCTGGGGGAAGAGTGGCTGCAAAGCTGCCTGG
Source organism: Burhinus oedicnemus (assembly GCA_008921705.1). Taxonomy (NCBI): domain Eukaryota; kingdom Metazoa; phylum Chordata; class Aves; order Charadriiformes; family Burhinidae; genus Burhinus; species Burhinus oedicnemus. The sequence continues at coordinate 1,243,527 of VFFE01007159.1, read as the reverse complement.
TGGAAAAGGACCTGGGGGCATTGGTCGACAGCCAGCTGAATATGAGCCACCAGTATGCCCTCGTGGCCAAGAAGGCCAACAGCATCCTGGCTTGTACCAGGAATAGCGTGGCTGGCAGGACTAGGGAAGTGATTGTCCCCCTGTACTTGGTACTGGTAAGGCTGCATCTCAAATACTGTGTTCAGTTTTGGGCCCCTCACTACAGGAAAGATACCGAGGTACTGGACCATGTCCAAAGAAGAGCAATAAAGCTGGTGAAAGGTCTAGAGCACAAGTCTTATGATGAGCAGCTGAGGGAACTGGCGTTGTTTAGCCTGGAGAAAAGGAGGCTGAGTGGAGACCTTATCGCTCTCTACAACTACCTGAAAGGAGGTTGTAGCGAGGTGGGGGTCAGTCTTTTCTCCCAAGTAACAAGCAGTAGGACACAAGAAAATGGCCTCAAGTTGCACCAGGGGAGGTTTAGATTGGATATTAGGAAAAATTTCTTCACTGAAAGGTTTTCAAGCATTGGAAGAGGCTCCTCAGGGAAGTGGTTGAGTCACCATCCCTGAAGGTATTTAAAAGAGATGTAGATGTGGTGCTTAGGGACATGGTTTAGTGGTGGATTTGGCAGTGCTAGGTCAATGGTTTGACTTGATGACCTTAAAGGTCTTTTACAACCTAAACAATTCTATGATTCTATGATCTTTGTTCAGGATACCCTGGATTCCCTGCAGGTTGAGAATAGCTTTATTGTTCTTTCTCACTCTGAATTTTTAATACACTAAGGAAAACAATTGGATTAAAAATATGACATGGTGTTTCCAAGTTTTCTCAGTATTTTGACTTTTTTCTTTTATTATTATTTACTAAACAGAAAGGAGCATTCCGATTATTTTACTGTATTTTTTAAGCCTTGATTTGCCTTTCATCTTAGGTTCATTCATCTTTTCTTTCCTTCAATTTGTTACATGTGGCTGGAGATAAACTTTCATCAAGACCCACTCTTTTGTCTGCATACAAAAATTTTCTCTCCCTGAAAAGTTAGTAAAATTATTGCTGTAGAAGCAAGGTCTACAAGATTCTGGGCACTATGTTTCTCATGGGGAGAATCTATATTGTAATTTTAGCATGGGTGTGTATTAAAACTTTATTTGTGTAGGCATTACCACAAACTGTAGTTAGAATAAAACTAACCTAGACATATCACAGACTGGTTGAGGTTGGAAGGAACCTCTGGAAGTCATCTGTTTCAACTCTACTGCTCAAGCAAGGCCACCTAGACCCAGGTGCCCAAGCCTGTGTCCAGACAACTTTTGAATATCTCCTTCCCAGGTACAGGTCTTCTCCTTTTTGAAGTTCATGAGATTCCTGTCCACCTTGTTCTCCTACAGGCAGCACCCCAGAGTGCTGCTTTTTGCTCAAGAAAGATGTAATCATGGTAGCTCTACAGACTGAACTCCTCTGATTATTCACAGGACATGAAAAGAACACACACAAATTTACCCTATCCTGAAACACAACCATGAGGTACCAGGGGCTTTTGAAGAGAAGGCAGAGGGCTCTATGGACCATATAGTATGGTATCTATTGTGATTGTGTGTACAAGGGAATGAAAAGCCCATCAAATCAATTATTCTTTAGGACTGTCAAGTTTTATCTCCCTATATAACCAATGTAGAGAAAAAAAACTAATACTGTAATAAATATAATGACTAAATGCCTTACATCTATGACTATCTCAGGTATAGGACATAGTATAGGTACACGGTTTGACAATTCAGTGTTCCCACTGTAAGCCAATATATAAAATCTGATTATTGTTAATTTTTCATCTTCACTCAGTCCTGTGCAGTTTGCTGGAGAAAATGACAAATTCCTGCTGGATTATAAGCTTATGAGAGCTGGATTGGTTTTTTTACTGTTATGCTTGGGTATTTATCATTGGGGTTTGGGGTTTTTTTTAAAATTCATAGGAATTTATTAGAAGTCTACTCTAACCTGTTTTACACACAAGTTCCCTAGTTACCACTGGATGCTTGACATATAAGATCTTCGAATAATGTTTCTGAAATTTTTCTGAAGTTATTTGTTTCCTTGTAAATGAAAAGCCACTTCAGACATTTTTATGTATTTCGTTTCTTACTTCATTAAGCTATCTTTTAATGTCCACTATGAAATTGTATCTGAAACTTAGTATAATACTGGAGATAAAGTTCTGTGGCCCTTTCTTAGTTTTGGGAATAGACTCTGATGAGAATTTTATAAAATAAATTTTACATATGGATTGTAAAATTTGGTCCAAGGGTCTTAGAATTCCTTTGCTGGGCTGAAAATTTCCTGAGGGTGGAATCTATTAAGTGAAAATATTCTTCCTCACAAAAAGAAACAGCACTTAGAAGTTCCAGGGAAATACATTAAACACCACTCCTAGCAATTACAACTACACATATACATACATCCCCAAAAGCATTCAATTATGGAAAACTTTGTTGAGAGATGTTAAAATGTAAAAAATGTAACATAGAAAATACCAAAATTAATATCAATTGTGCAGCCTTAAGTAGACTCCCTTGAGTGCCTGGATGCTGCTGCTGCCATCTTTAATTACATAACTATATACAATTTTGTTCCTATTTTTCCCTGTTTTTAAAAACAGTTGCAAAACTTATTTTGTTCTTCTATCTCACTCACTCAAACCTGTTGTTGGAGAAGACCTTCAAGAACTCAGTCTGAGACAGAATCAGACGCTGTTCCAAACAGAAAACATTTGGTAAAGTTACAAATCATTGAAACTATAAGAAATATTGGACATCATTTCATAATAGCGTAGGACTGGATTTTGATATCTAGTCCTTACTTGAGGGACTGTGGGTGGTGTGCTGACCTTAGACTGCCCTCCTTCCTGGTACAGTCAGGTAGGGAGCAAAGGTAAGAGGACATACCCTTGTTTTTGCCTGGTCACTGTGTTAAGAAACAGCTGGTGCAGAGAGGGGATGTAACTCGTTGTGGATACAGGCAAAAAGAGACTCATAGGAGCGAGCTCTGCTCCCGGACTTCTGTGGCTTATGTGTTACTTCTTTTTCTGAGCTGTGCCTAAAAGTACAAATTGGTACTCTGAGTATAGCATATCTGAAGAAAATGTCTGCCAAGAGGTCTGAAGTGATGGACAGTTTTATTGCACATATCAAAAGTGTCTTGAGTTTCCAGCTACAAAAATTTAAATTCAACTCTTGGGGGGATGGAACAGTATATTTTAAAATTTAATTTGTAAAGCCTAGAAATATGAAGGACCTATATAATACTGTGTCTGATCTGAGAAAATCTGTTCCTTTTGTGACAGAAGCATACTGCTGCACTCAATCATAGTTGAACCTGAAGATCTAGGACAGCCTTAACAGAAAAGCAAAAGAGAAACACGACACAAGGTCATTTTTGACAGCTTAAAACTGTGGTATCTGAAAAACCAATGGAATCATACAATTTCTCAGAACATACAATGGATTATAGGAGAATACAGCCTGCAGGCACTCTGTTTGGATATATGCCCGAGACAGACAACAGCATATGCTCAAGCACAGGGACATCAGGGTAATGGAATATAAAATAGCTGTGTGTCTATCATGAGATGTGGGAAGGCAGCCAGGAGCCTGTAATCCCTAGAGGTATATCTAGGGGCTGGTGTTTCATACTAGGTGTTTGGTACTAGGTGATCCTGGTGTTTGGTACTAGGCATCCATATGTCATTTTCATATGGAATGGAATATACAGTACTAGCAACCAGAGGAGTGTCAGATCACCTTCAAGCACCAAGCACTCCTGTCGCCAGTAAACAATGAGAAATGTTAAGGACTAATAAATCTTCATGATGGATCAGCACAAAATGACTTAGGACCGGTGATCGTGTAATTGTGATTCATTCAAGGAAATGTTCAGTGCCTAATGGCCCTCAAACATCTACATCCTCCTGTGCATTGCAGTTGTTGATCTTAGTTGTCTAATTGTGTAGGATGAAAAAACTGATTTTTTTAAGGCATGCTGAGGGATCTTCCTTTTACCTTGTATTTTAATTTCTTCTTCTAGGTGTAATTCTTTTCTCAGCAGAAACATGAGAATGTCCATAACAGAGAAATATTGATGGATATTCTTTTCATTTTTAAACTCTTAAGGAACAGTATTTTAGCCAAACAGCATATCTGGTCTCTTCCTCTTGCACTCAAACACATAAAAGCTAGGGCTGATAAAGCAATGCATTTGCATGTTCAAAAGGACAGATTTACAAAAGGACTCAGACAACACCTACAGCAAAATCCAGAACTAAAGTTCTGCATCTGTTACAGGGGTAAAGCTATGTGTCTGAGAGAGTGTTTTTCAATGATCAGAGAAAAGGCAATCATCAGGACTTGGCTACAAATTCTCATGCAAGGACTGTTTCTTAGGTCTGTCTAAAACTAAATATCTGCAGTATGGGAAAATGTCTCCTTCTGTTTGAGAGTTGAAAGAACAATTAGTTGCTTGTCTATGCTTCACTGTAGTACCCCTTGAACATCCCACAGATTTTGTAGTTCAGAGGAGGAAACAGTCAGGCATGGAATTGAAGATTTCAGCCATTCAGATGGGATGTAGACTTGGTCTTGAATCTAGGATTCTGAACCAAGTTTATAATACGCTGTCAACATACCTGCTGTCCACAAGCCACCGATTGTGCAAAGTGCATAAAATCTCCCTAGTAGGGCATAAAACCTTCTTTTGGGGATAACAGCCCACACATATGCTTTGAGCAATCCAAATTCAATTACTTAGTGGCATGATACAAATTCACATTTCCCACCTCACCTAACAAGATCTTTAGCTACAGGAACTGCTAAGAAGCTCTGCAGGATGTACTCTTAACCCAATCTGTTAAAGTGCTCTACTTGTGTGGCATAATTAAAAAGGCTTGTGAGCCTGTCTCTCAAGCCAAACAATGCTTATCTGGAATTGTCTTCATAGTACAGAGATACTGGTCTCTGATCTAAAAGGGTAAAAATATACATAAAGAACTGTCCTTGCTTTGTATGTTTTCCTTGAATATTTCCTATAAAAGATTATGCTATACTTAACTGAAAATAATGGATCTTTTTTATTACTATTTTCGATGAATATATTGTTTGCTATGTGCATTCAATGAGTTCAGCAATACAGCAAGCTGAACAGAATTCAGACTCATTTCAAGGTAACTTATGAAATTCAAGATGATGGAAGAAAAAGGTAATATAAAAGGTATCAGTTGTCAGGGTGAAAGGAATACGCTAACAAAAAGAGAAGTTTTGCTTCCCCTGCCACACTAGACCCCTTTCCTACTGCTTAGCAACGGATAAGATGGCACTTATTTTCAGACAGGAAACAGAAACAGCAAGAAAGCAGCAGACAAAGCTGATATCACTGCAAGCGTCCTGTACAGCTCATTGGTGCACGGAGACTTGGCCTATAATGAAGTCATTTGCATTCACATGCAGGCCTGGTTGTGTGGACATCAGTCCAGACTCTGGGAGCTGTTGTTTCACTGAGTCAAAAGAAATTTGCACATGAAAGCCGCATCCGCATTACTTAACTCTGCAGCTCACTCAGGATTGCCTTCCTTTTAGACCAAATCAAATCCAAACCTGTGATTAAATCTTCAGAAGATTTATTTTATTTCTTGTGGATATCTGCTAGACCTGACAAGTGGTGAACATACTCTGTGCAAATATAATTTGAGGTGTTACTTACCCACTCTCCATTTCTGAATCTTCTCTTCCTTAGTATAGAGGCACATAGCTGCAGAATTTTCTCAAACCTCCCTCAGCTAGTTTTACTGCCAGTTGGCAATGTGAAGGCATTCATCTTTTCACTATCTCCATGCCTTTCCAACTTAATTGCAAACTTTATTCTCATGTGCAACCAGGAATTAAAGGAACAGGCATGCCTAGTGTTAAATATTGATTGCATTAGATTGAAAGACTGCAAGTTGTGCACTATCAGATAGGTAATCCAAAATAAAAAGTTATACTAGAAGTTAACACTGGACCATAGTGTACCTAAGGCTAATTATCCACACAGTCAATTCTTTTGCCATAAACACACATGTACAAAGTACTATTTATGTCTTCTCAGTTGCAAAAATATATTAGTGATTCTCCACAGATCCTGACACTGATACAATATCTTGCACTTGCTGTGGAGATCAGCTGTTGACCTCCTTGGCTCTTGCCACCATTGTATTGCTGATGTAAATTTATTTTCTCTCTCAAATAAATAAATAAATAAATAAGAATAAAAACCCTCAGTGTTTGTTATTTCTGGGGAATGCATCATATTACTGAATTTAGTTACGAAGTCTTTGCTTTATTCACTGAACAACTACAGCCCCAGGACTGACAGTGGAAATTCCTCTATAGTACCCTGTTAATGCACTTCAATTCTGACCTGAAAGAACCTTTATGGCTGACAGGATAGTTTAATTTTCATGCCCATTCAATCTTTGGCCTCTGTGCTAAGACTGCCAACAGGGGTGCAAATTAACACCAATTATTCTGATGTTTTATGTACTGGGCTGAGAGCACCAACTCATTTTACACAGGCCGTCACCCAGCTGTCAGATGTTAATGACTTTTGGTTACTTCTGACCTGCTCCAGATTCATATGAGTAGCTCAGAGTTGAAAGGGTCTCTATTTCATTAATAAGAAGCTGACCTGTACAACCCTCTTATCATTCCCTTTCACAAATCCAAGTGTGAATGTTTATTTTCACATTAAATAATAACAAAGGGCCAAAGCCCAGCCTGTTGCAAACTCAGTGGATTTATGCCAGTATAGAATTTAGCCTATTCATGTCAGTTGCATTGGGCACGGGCAGCAACAAGTGTCGCTCAAAACTGATCAAGTAGAGGAATGTATATGTATATGTATATGTATATGTATATGTATATGTATATGTATATGTATATGTATATGTATATGTATATGTATATGTATATGTATATGTATATGTATATGTATATGTATATGTATTCATAAATATTTTATTCTGAGCATTTGTCATTTAAAACCCCCAAGTAGTGTAACAGCCAAATATTATGCCACTGTCTCTGAGGATGGAGGAGGAATAATAAAGGGATTTGTTAGCAAATAATTTATTTGACATTCACTACAGAAATTATTTGTTTACTATATTATTTGCTAACACTACTCAATCAGCCTTTTGTTGTGGATAAAGCTTTCCCGCAGCTTAGAGCATAGGTGGCTTCAAGATGCTCTTTCCTTCTAACTACTCTCAGCAAGGATGAGCTGTTTCCAGAATAGACACTAAAGAAGCTGACAGAAATGCAGTTTTGTGGGCCATCATTTCTGAGATTTGCGTCCTTCAGTTACATGACAAAGGCTGAGTTTTGCAGTCTGCAAACTTATTCGTCTGCTAAGGTTATACTACCTGTTGAAAATAGTGTCAAGGTACGGGAATGGTCAGAGAGAGTACACTGCATGGTGTTCTGCCACATAAGAGTCAAGGCAAAAAGAGAAGGTGAATGAGGTTCCTAGATCCACTGTACATTCCCTTGGGACTTACTTATCTTCAAAATATTCTATTATTTTAGGAATGTAAGCAATGTGTGCAGTGATAATTATGACTTAGAACCTAGTTGAAGATAGTTGAGAGAAAATGGCCAAGCTCAGTGACTGGATGAACTGAGCTTCTTCATTCGAGAGAAGTCCAGAGCAAGACATGATACAGTCTTTAAGTATGAAAAGGAGCTTAATCTGTTTGTCATTTCTATGGTTGAGAAGATGAGAAGATGAGAAATAGGAGCTTAAATTGAAGAGAGGGTTAGGTTAGACTTCAGAAACCCCTCTCAGGAGGCATTTTCGAAAACACTTTAGAAAGGCTGTATCAGGAATGTAAGGAAAACACCCTAGCTGATCTGAATGTAGATACAGTTACCTGTCTTAGAGTATGAGATTTAACTAGATAAACTATTGAGTTGCCTAAATTCCGTTATTTTGACAGCTGACTACAACAAACGAGATAAGATCATGTTGTTTACAATATTACCTGTCTACAGAGAATGGTTTACATCAGGTTAGGTAACACAGCTCTTTAAGCCCATGTTCTGACTGAAATTTAGTCCCTAGGGAAGGTAATCCCATAGAACATATGGAATTTGTCTCTAAAGTTGGGGTGGTGCCTGTAGCTTTCAGGAATTTAGTGAGTTGACTATGTATAAGTCTGTCACATGAGTCGCGACTACTGCTTCTTTCAAAATTCCCCAGAAAATCACAGTGGTTAGTATCTTAGGGGCATGTGTTACTACATAGATCTAGGCTGAAGGGACACCCATTGGGATGACAACTTTTTAAGCATTTTGGCACTTCCTCCTATATACATCTTCGGGAAGAAAGCCTTAGAGTGATGTTGATCACTAACATTGATGTATTGTGTTAAATCTCAAGAACCGACAGATCTCTCTTCATATCACACCCCACAAGGAAGACAGTCCAAAACACCGAAGACTGACACCAGAAATGGATGAACGCACTTCAAATTCCATGTGGTAAATTTGCTTAGCACTAATGCAGTATCTGGACATGTTTGAAAGCAATCAAATGCTTAAATGTTTTAACTGTCTCCCCACTTAATTTAGGTTTTATTAAATCAGGTATGGTAGGCAAAATAATTACCACTAGATTATTGAAATCTTACTTGTTGAAGTTTAATTATTCAATCAATAGATGATAATTAAGTTTTTGTAAAACAAGGAACAACAATATTATAATAGTTTTTATATATACAACCCTGCCCTGCACTGCATCAAAGCACTTATGGCTGCACAAGAAGAGAGCATACAATTTTGCGATGTATGGAAATCAAGAAAGGAAATCTGAAATAAAAATTAACCATTTTTTTTCAGACAGTAAACTCTGCTCTGTTCTCCTCACTCCTTCCTTTTTTTGTTCTACAGCTTTTAAATATTTTGAGGAAAGTATTATAAGAAAAACATGATGAATATTTTTAGTGGTGCTTCCTGGTGAGGTACTAAAATATATTTGTAGAATTTATTGTGTCACTGGTAGTATTCTTGCCAACAATTCAAAAATTGTGACACAAGCCTCCTGGCTTGCTTTCCAGCTATGGAATAAGAAAAGATGATAGAGGCCTTTTTTACTGCCTTCAGCATTCCAGATTCTTCAAAGTATAAGGTGTAGTCATGGGGCAGCCTTAGTGGGTACAATGCAAAAATATATGACATTAACATTGTGACACAATGTAGTTGTTGACAAAAAATGTAATTAATATTCAGCCCAATACACTTCACTATCTTCTTCATAACCACAGGTACCTTTCTATATGTGAGTGTAGTCATTTTTTATGCTTCTGTTCCTCACAAGTATAATGCACATCACAGCAAAAAGTAACTTAGCACTCCTTGAAATACTTCTAAAGAAAATGGGAACACTAATAATCATTACTTTTTACTATGCAAAATCTCCAGTGTGTCAAAGGGCTGCTTATTTGATTTAGAAACATAGTACTCACTGTGGGTGTTGAATTTTCACATGGGGGGGCATATACATATTGCAAATTCTTTTTAACATAAGAAGTCAAGTTTATAATTAGTAATAGTTTGTTTATATTGCAAGACATCTGAGGGTTTCCAAGTCAAGGAGCTAAAGTATTTCCTTTTAGCTGCTGTGTGCAGTTAGAATACAAGAAAGCTGTCACCCAGAAAGGATAGGAAAACAAAATACACAAACCAGTTAACATTAAACAAGCTCTCAAGTAGAACAGTAAAAAGTGCCTGTAAAAGTTTAATTCCAGTTTTCTTATTTCTTCCTTTCAGTCACGACCATGTTTTGTTCCTTAATGGATTTACTCCTCTCTATCCTGAATCCATGCCAACCCAGAAATCTGCTTTTATTTTTTTTTTAGTACCTTTAATGATGCATGCTTTTGCATGCTTTTTACAGCCAGATATAAATATCATCTGGATTTTTCCATGTAGAAAATTTGTTCTGAATCCTTAAGCATCTTGATTATTTTCTAGGCTTAGAGAGTTTCATCTGGATCTCTAAAGCCCAAAACATAGATGGAAATGTTCCTTCATTTTTTTTCAGTTTTCAGCAACAAAATATGAGACAATCTGCTAGGTCTTGCCTTCCAATGCTTTTTTAGTGAAATAAAGAGTGGTTTAGATCAAGTTAACCAGCAAATTTCATGTAGCTGTATGGTTATGAAGATTTTTTCAAGTTTTACAACATGAATCATTGTCTAAACTCTTTCTTCAGACACTGGGAAATACTTTTTCAAGATGGGTAAAGTATGGCAGACAGCTGAGAGCTGGAGTTAAAGCATACATATTGGAGGGTAACAGGACACTCTACCAGAATGGGGACTCTTCAGTATTTTTAGTAATATAAGCAAGGCAATCACACAGTGAACCATCACCTTGTCACAGAGTTAAAAGACAGAAGTGACAGTGTTAGGGATAGCCGATAAAATAGTAAGAATTACCACCATCTATCAGAATACGGCGAGTATTTTTTTCTTCTTTAGGCTTGCTATAATAAATACATGTGATGTTGTCCTGGTTTGAGGATCATTGTATAGCAACACTTAGAAAATATTTACCCATCATAGCAACAACTGGAAAACTGTTATACGAGGGTTATGTGAGTAATTTAGAAGGAATTTGTAAGTGTTAGTAATACCCAGTAGATTTAATAACCCATTCAGAATTTGCCCATAGAAATTTCAGATTTTTCGCTGAGGTTTAACTTCATCCAATGATCATGAAGAAATTATTTTCTCATTTGCAGTTAGGCAAGACATTGTCTGGTATGGAGATAATGATACTGATGCAGTACTCTATTTGTTATTGTATTGGGCTTGGCTGAGATGGAGTTAATTTTCCCCATGGCCTCCCTCATAGTGCTGCGCTTTGTATTGGTAGCTAGAGAGGTGTTGATAACACACCAGTGTTTTGGCTACCACTGAGCAGTGCTCCCATAGCATCAAGGCCATCTCTTCGACATTCCCCCTCACCAGTAGGCTGGGAGTTGGTCAAGATCTTGGGAGAGGACAGAGCCAGGACAGCTGACCCAAACTGACCAAAGGGATATTCCATACCATATCATGTCTGCTCAGCAAGAAAAGCTAAGAGAAAGAAGGAGGAAGGGGGGGTATTTGTTATGTATGACATTTGTCTTCCAGAGCAACCACCACGGGTACCGAAGCCCTGCTTCCCAGGAAGTGGATGGACATCACCTGCTGATGGGACAGAAAGAATAAATCTTTTGTTTTCCTTTGCTTCCGTGAGCAGCGTTTGCTTTTGCTTTATTAGATGGCCTTTATCTTGACCCATGAGGTTTTCTGAGTATTTTTTCCATCTTATTTTCTCCCTCACTGTTCTGCTGAGGAAGGGAGTGATAGAACAGTGTGGTGCAGAACGGCCATCCAGCCAAGGTCAACCCACCACAGTTATTAAGCTAGAAAAAATATTTACATTACTTTGTATATTCAAGAAAATTAATGAAGGTCCGTTCTGTAGTTCAGATTCCTAGAACTTTAACTATACAGAAGTCAAAAATTTATCTTACCGACATAAAAAAAATCACACTCTTTTTTCTGTTTCTAATTTCCTTTTAAGCAATGACAATAAAATGATATAGTTATGCATGTCAGCTGAGCTCTAGGTAGATTACTCAAGTTCAATTTCATTTCAGAAACCTTGTGTCTAAGATGTCAACATAGAAACTTGCTGCAAAGAGGACTTCGTCACTGAAGAGACAGAAATCTGGTTTATTGCCTTTCAGTATGAGAGAAGCTTCTTTAGCTTTTTTTTGTTTGGTTGGTTTGTTTTAATCTATTGCTTCCTCACACTTTAAGAACACCTGAAAAAATGGCAGGGGAAATTAAAACTGATAGGACAGTCTCTGGCTCAGAAACGAGGAGCATTATGTCTGTTTTAATGTCCTTAATTTAAAAATTCAAGGGAAAAATGTGAAAAGATGTTTCCTTTTTACACAACTGTGAAGTATTTGAATGAGTGTATGAATATGCTGTAGCACAGTGTCCAAAAACTGAGTAATAGCACCACCTGGACACTCAAGACTGACTCATGTTTATGGCATTTCTTGCTTCCATTGGAAGGAACTCATCTCTCATAAGTACAGAAAGTACTGTTTCTAACTCAGGAAGGGAATGACATTGCCTTGACCTATTATCCAGCTGCCCAGAGAGTAGTTCACACACAGGTCTGAGACTGTTCTCCCGACCAAAAGGAAGCTTTGGATGAATTGCTCATTCATCATTCCAACATCATTAAATCAAGCTCTTCCTCTGTGTTGTTGCTTTGTTACTCCTCAGTACTAGCAAAGAAGCCAAGTTTAGCTAAGGCTAAGACAAACAAGATAACTTTGTACTCCAATCTGTTGTTCAGTTAGCTTTCAATACCGATCTGTCTCATGGTAAGATCCTGAGTGGAGGAAAGATGAATAGACTATGTGTTAAATTTTAAGGCTCATGTGTCTCTCTCAGACTGAAAGGGATCTGTACTATCTTTTTCCCTTCTGCTCTGTATTATCTAGTACCTTTTTTCTCATGCACAAGAACTCAGGATATAATCAATCCGCATATTAAAAAAGTGCAAAGAAAGAAGAGATGTTCAAAAAAACCCACAAAGAAAAACAAGAGTGCTCTTCTATATTCTATGCAGAAAAGCGATCAACAGGACCTCTATATGCACAGCAGCAGGTCTTGACATTCACACCAAAGAGATGATTCAATCCTGTCATTTTTTTCCCAAACATAAGCGAGACTCAATCAATGAAGAAGAGGTTTTAGGAGCTGAGCTGAAGATCTCATGAGCAGTGTAATAAAAGTACAGTAAGATATTAATGTGCAATATTTCAAACATTTGAACATTTAAGTGGAATATATACTAACTTAAAAATTAAATGGAATGCTTTATTTTTTTTTTTTTAATAACTTGTCGGTATTTTCTGGTCTGTCAGGCTCATAAACATTTCAAACAGTCGAATTGCTTATGTGGGCTTTGCTCTCCGGTCCCAGCTAGTGTCAAGACTCACAATGTCAAACAAGAAAAAAAAATTATAACTTTTTCAAGATACAAAAAGTTTCTTCAAGTACTGAACAAAAGATTGAATGTTTTCTTTGTAAATTATTACTTATTTTCTTTATTCTTTTCTTTAAAGGATTGCTTGCCTCAACTGCTGTGTCAATGTGCAGTATAACATATATTGCCTTTCTCTAAACTGAACTAACATAATTTCCTATTTTGACAGAACAAAAAACACAGATGTACATTAACTCACTTTAATCATCACTTAGATTAGCGCTGGAGGTTGGAGACTTCATCAGTAGCGGTACAGCAGGTCTGAGCTTATTTCCACTGAAACCAAGAAAATCATTGCCTGTGACTTTAATGATGCAAATCTAGATGCTGTCAAAATTGTTCTATCTAGATGCAAATCTGTCAAAATAGCTTGAGAAAAAAAAAATCCCTATAGAAAACTTTCTACATATGTGTATTAAAGCTCTTGAACCTCTTATCTGTCTCCAAACCAAGTCGTCTATATTAATTTCTGGCTCGTCCTAATGACAAAAACATTGGGGTTTTTATAGCATTTGCTCTAAACGTTGTTGTTTGTATTCTTTCTATTTAATAATATAAATTAAACTATCTTCACTCTTATGCTCTTAGACACTTATAAACCAGGAATGAAACATGTATTTTTCCTGATATAGACAGATGTTTTTCAACAGATACTGTAACAGAAGAAGGTTATTCCTTCTATAGATATTTGGCTAGCTGTAACTCATGTGAATAGGTTTCAAATGGTTCCTAGGTTAGATTGGGAAGACATTTTTGTGAATGTCTAATTAGCTGGAATAGATACTTGCACATTGGAGCATAGGCAACCTACTAGAATCATCTTAGTTTTTCCCCATAGAAACAATTTTATGTCAGTGAAAGCTCTTTAGATATTCATGGCATTTCCATCCTTGTGGTTCTACTGTTCTGGGACACAATGGTTATACTTGAAGATCCGAATACTGTAGCTGCTGGTTTCAAAGCAAAGCAAGCTGAATGAAATAACTCTAATCGAATGTCTTAAATTAGAAGAGCTAGTGGTTCCTTATTACCTTAAAAATCTATGAAACTAACAAAATTCCAAGTTTGCCCATCTCTTTTTCTTGTTCCTTTTTTTCTTTAAAAACCATGAAACTATTTTTCTGACTTCTGCTCACTTTTCATGGTCTAGATTTTCTTTACATCACTCAGCCTGCTTAAATACCTCTCCATTCAATTTCTTGTCTGAAAGTTCCCTAAGCTTTTGTCCTCTTTCCCTATGAATGTATGACCTTAGCACTCATGGAGGGACTTAGCATGTCCCTCCATTTCTTTTTATTTCTACATAATTCCGTATGATCCTTTTGTAGCTGGTTCACCTACTTTACACCTACCAAAACAATCCAATTTTTCTTGTATCCTTGCATTCATGTTCTCACATCTACAACTCCCAAACCTATTTTCAGTTACATTTCCAAACTTGGTTCTCCAATATTATTGTTTTTGGTCTGCCCAAATTATCTTATGTTTCCTCCTTTGTGCTGGTCAAATATAGTTTCAGCCATAATAAATTCCAAAATTAAGTAGCCTTTAAAGTTTGAACATTTTATGGTAGCCTTAAATTCTTTGTCTGTTCACAGTATTTGGTTTCCTTAACTTCTGTTCAAAATCCCAAGACTTACAAAACCTCTGTTTCAAAATGTTATCCTCCTCTTTCTTAGTTTCCTTTCTCTCACCCAGATCATCATCTAGTTAAAATTGTCTTTGGAGAGTTGTGCATAAACTGTTACTTCATTTATTTTCTGCCAGTTAATCCTCTAATTACATCTTCCTTCACATACATTCCTTTCACTTTATTACATCTGACATCTACCCAGCTTTCTGTCTCCAGCAGTTTTCCTACAAGCCATCCTTTAAGAATTTTTCTAACTTAGCTTTCAAATCCTTGCCTTTTCGGGAGTATGCAGGGAGAAAGAAGTCCATCAGTTATTTGGCAGGAACAAGTGTCAGAGAAGGAAAGTATTCTCCTCCTAATTCCCACTCCTTCCCTTCCTGGTTATTGGCAGACTGGGATTGTTACGACAGTGCTGAGCAGGACAGGAGGGAAGCCATAGCTCAAAAGAATATCTTCACGGGCTCATTAGGAGGATGCAAGATCTCTCCTCCAGCAAACTCAGAGTCCAGCCAGACCTTGGAATTATGGAGCTTCCATTTCTCACAGAGGAATAAAATATCTAATTTATGGAAGACTATATCTTGCAGTTGTGAGAGGCAGAAGCTCTAAAAATTGGACTGCTTCACTACATGTTTTTTGTCATGATCTTGCAGGCACTCCAAATTAAGCCTTTTTCTCCCAGAAGGAGGGTACATCCAACTTAAAAAAATCAAAAAACCAGAAGTACACCCAAACCCAAAGAATGGTATATTATTATTTTATCCATTTCAAGCATTAAAGCTAAGCTTCAGGATTTCTCTCTGTGTGTGTATATCTATAGTTATTTATTTATTTGTTAGTTGTTCATGGGGAAATAAATTTCTTCATCTTTATTTCTGGATGTAAGGTAGCTGAGATTACTAACCCAGACTGACCTCATCTGAGAAACAAAGCTTTTGGATGTTGCTGTGAGATCCACATAATGATGAACAGCTATTCAAGCAAGAAGTACAGACTATGCTATTTTGACTGTGTTGCCTCTGGTTACAGTAATTGCAGTCAGCTGAAGTATGTCAGCTTATGCCCAACATGCATTCTCAGCGAGAAGGTAGCATTTTGTAAAATGGGAAGGCCTCTCAGTAAGAGGAAAGGCCTCTCAAAGCTTTCAGCTGGCAATAGTGCGCCACCACAGCAGCTCAGTGTGTGTCAAGTCGATCATTTCACTGCCAGCCAGGCTACATGTTGAAAATACTGCAGTCCTTCTCATCTACTGGTAGAAGCCATTTCCTTCCACTTTTATTCTCTGACACTTGCAGTCTGAACACAGTCTTAACCCTGTTAAAATTGAGGCTAATTCTTTGCAATCAGAAGCTGTAAAAGCATGCTACGATTATTTATTAAACAGGGATACAGCCCATGTTTTAAATACTGTAGGTGAAAAAATATCACGTGCATGGATGAGTGTGACCCGTTCATTGGTTAACAGACCCATGAGCCTGCCGAAAGGATCGGATATCCACCTGATGTCCCAGCTGCTGGAGTTCACATACGAATCTTTGGGTTAGCTGACAGATGTGAAAAAACTCATGTCGGCGGACAGACAACTCACTGCTAAAACTGCTCCAGAGCAAGAGGAGGCTTGTGTGAATCGTTAATTCCAGTACACAGACTCTGCCGTGCTTATGAGTGATTAGTTTCAGACAGGGGTACAGACAGGCAAGCATGCTGGACATGAATCTCTCCCAGTCCACCTATTCTGGCACAGTATTTGAGCAGGATAATATTGGCCTCTCAGACAAGTACGTTAATCTACTTGTGTTATAATAAATGTACGTATTTGAGCCCACTGAGGAATTTTACTTTTTCTACAGGCAGAGTTAGATCGGCACACTTTTGGAAGTGCTTCCCTCCCCACATTAACTGTGATGGTATGGAAGCGATCCAAGTTGTGAACGAACACGCGTGCTCAGCTTTTTCTTCTATAAAAGTAATGAAACAAACTCTCAGCTTAGGTTAGTTGTCATAATGCTGAGTGGCTCAAAGCAATACAGGAGCAACAGTTTAGACCACTAAAGGCTGCCACTGCCAGTTCTGTTAAACATGTCCTGCTGTAAGCAGCTGGCACTAAATATCATTATACCCTGACTGACAGTTTAAGTAGAAAATGCAGTATTGAGCCACATTATAAAGACAAATTCTTTCACATAAAGGAAACCTTAATCATGAGAACAGAAGCTGGCCTGTGAATGTGTTAATTTTTTCACACTAGTACTATAAGGCAATTGTCAAATAAATTTTTACATTCGGTAACATCAACTATGATTTGTATTTTGAAATCACAAAATGTGAAAGTAATAGATAAGAGGCAACATGTTCTACATGGAAGATCCAGAGACTTAGATTTATGCAGGGTTCTACTACTGATATACCCTATAACTTTATACAAGGTGTTTCACTCAAATATCTAAATGTAAAGTATGGTTAATGGTAGTATTTTCTCTTCTCTTATAAACTGAAAGAACAGTACAATAGCGAAGTGTTATTATATGTGCATGGTCTTTTTCGGTATCTATAGCAATAACTACATAAATTCTACTCAGTTTTGATATCTTTGATATCTCAGTGAAGAATTGAAGGAAAATGTTTGGAAATAAAGGTTTAGGAGGAAATGTAATTCCAGGAAGAGCAAGCAAGGAATTAAGTTTATATCTAAGTCTAAGTGAAGCCTAATATATAAGCTTCTAGGTATCTTTTAAGGGGAAGTTATAAGAAATAAAGATAACATACATATTCGTTACAGAACTTTTTTCTTATTTTCAATAACATACCCTTTTGTCCAATAAGTAAAAGAACACAATTATTTTCACTCTCATGCTTCATTAGTCAACAAATATAAACATATGCAGATATACATTCACACACACAAATCTAGGTTTTCAAATAATTTCTGATGGCCTTAAGAAAACATTCTTCTGTTCAGTTTAATTTTTTTTGAAAGAAAATTGATTAATATTGCCAGCGGAAAATCAAACAGATTTAGCTGCTTGCAAAGAAAACACTATAACCAATATCTTTGTCAAGTTCTCTCTGCTGCTGCTTCAGCTGTCAAAGTCAGTGGTGCACTGCAGCATTGAAGGTAATTTCCATTTAGTGGTAAAAGCTGTTTTCCTCAATTTTTTGGCTTCTTTGTCTTTTGCCTTCTTTGTTTTTCTGCTTGCCCTCTATCCATCTAATACCACTCAGATGTCATTGACACACATTTACCACACCCCAGTGATTCCTATCCACCTACACGACATGCCTATAGCACAAATGCTGATGATGCATTATATGTCCAGCACTTTTTGTCGCAGTGACATTCCTCAACCAAGTACTGCCTTGGGGCAGCTGCTGGTTCACAGCCACTCTCTTATGCAGCAATTATTCAGTTCGATTACATGTTGATGATAAGCTATTAAAAAGCACTCACGCAGGACTTTTTATTTACCAACAATCATTATGTTCTTTTTTTTCCTTCTGCCTTTCCTTCTACAAATCTAATTGGAGACCAAAAAATAAAAACCATCTGACAGCTTCTTAAAATGCTTGGATTAATTAATGAATGTAAATATATCTGTATTAGGCATCATGTTTCTAAAACAAAAGCTCAGAGAAAGTGAGAGAAAGAAGGAAAGAAATAAATGTATTCAAAAAGTCACTTTCTTTAAATAGCATGTCCCTTGTCTTTTCAAATTAATTCAGAAATAGCAGAATGATACAATGCATGCATAAATCTCAGGGGTTTAGGTCTTATATTGATGAATTAGTCAGATATCAAAGAAACTGAAAAGAATTCTGGTGGGTAAGATAAAGCTAAAAAACCAACACAAATCACTCCAGTTACTTAGATAGTACCACTCAGTATGTGGTAGAGTCAGGGAGAACCTCAAATAGCCCTTCTATATTGTATAGAGAGAGCATTCAGAACTAGCTCTCTTGATCTATTGCTGTGTGAATAAATGCCAAAATTCCATTTCTTAGAGACTCCTGTCACTTTAAAATGAGAGTAGAGAAAAGAGGAAGGAAAACGGTGCAGAACTATAATATGATCTGTTACATAAAGCTGTCTATATTAGAGATATAACAGAAAGGGACGACTATAGCACAGCCAGAATCTTGGTTATATGGTAAAAAATAAAGTGTTAAAGTGTGTTAAAAAGAGAAAAAATACCACAAAACTAATAGAACTTGTAAGTGGTTCAGAATGGACAGCAGACTAACTTTCTTAAAACTACTAGACCTGGCAACAAAGGTGTAGGACTCATAAGTATATTACAGAGTTCCAGTTGTTTTATTTAACAAAAAAACCAAACCCAACAGTTTTATTTTAATTGCTTAGTAACAGTTCAATATATGATAAAACATGAAATTAATGTAAAGAAGTATTTGTTCTTGAGTCAAGTAAATTAGTAAGACCTTAAAAGCACACTTCTTTATTACAGCTCACTGCAAGATACACTTGTCAACAAATAACTAACTTTGATTACATAACTTTGATTAAATTGTTCAGCATCTAGTATTAGAATTGCAGACAGGTAAAGTTCTTCCAGACACAGCAAAATGCCCTGCTTGTGTAACCCGTAACCCATTAGCTTGATCTAATTATGTGTATTAGATAAGAACTGTAAGTCTAAGTCCTCATTTTAGGCCAGAAGCTCCCAGTCTTATGTGTTGACTAATACATGAGGTAAAATATACCAGTTTGTGCAGGGCTGATTCTTTTATGGTGGAATTCCATGGCTCCTAAAAGTGAAAGGAGGAAAAACTATGCCACACAGCCAATAGTCTTCTTGGAACGGCAAATTAAAATAATAATAACAACTAATCATAGAATCATAGAATCATAAAATGGTTTGGGTTGGAAGGAACATTAAAGATCATCTAGTTCCAACCCCCCTGCCATGGGCAGGGACACCTCCCACTACATCAGGTTGCTCAAAGTCTCATCCAACTTGGCCTTGAACATTTCCAGGGACAGGTCATCCACAACTTCTCTAGGCAACCTGTAATAATAATAATAATAATAATAATAATAATAATAATAATAGTAGTAGTAGTAGTAGTAGTAGTAGTAGTAGCAGTAGTAGCAGCAGGAATGCCACTGGAATTAATTGATATTTTCAGAAGTCTGTCTATCTGAGTTGAAGATATTTAGCTTAGTAAAAGTGGAAGTCACTTCTCCTATAATTGCAGTTTTACGCATATAGGTTTCCTTGCACAATGTGTAAGAGGGCAGTGCAGCAAATTTGAGGATAAAGATTACATAAACAGGAAAAATATCTAAAAGTTAGACATTACAAAGTTACTCCCAAGGGTCCTCTATAAAATTATTCTTGAGTCCCAAACCTATGAAACAAACAGATCCTGAACTGAAGCCCGTAGTTACCACTTCTTTTATGGATATTTACAGAACGCATTCATAAAATACCTAAGCACCTTTCATTTTGCCATCTAAAAGTCAGTAGCTGCTTTGATTCTTCCTGTCTTTTCTGTAGCTTGATTACAAGATAGTCTAGTTGTTCTGCCAAGTGGAAGAAAGGAAAACCATTACTGAAATGCCACTCTTGCCCCATTCAAAGAATCAAAGGCTTTTCAAAGGATCAGGTCTTGAAGTAAACCTAAAGATGACCAACCTTTGGTTAAAGCAGTTTATTTCCTCCTCTTGAAAGAACTGGAGCCCTAGTGGAGATAACTGCTCCTGTTTCTGTGCATTGGCAACATCCAGTAGCTTTGAGCTGAATACTGTCAGTACAAATGAATTGGTATAAAAGCTCTATCAGCCAATTCAATGTTCTTATCTTTTTTTATATATGATGGAGATACTAACAGACAACAGGCAGAAGGTAGATGGACGACACAAAGTCATACAGTGTCACAGTTGGAATATATGGAAAGTAATTATCTGATATATTTATAGATTTCATCATAGAACCATAAGGATAGAGAACTTTGGCAAAGGATTTGAACTTACAGTTTTTATAGATTCAGCTATAGATACATTTTTAACCTACTGGAAAATTAAGGATTAAAATGTATTTAAATCTAAAATTAATTAAAGAATTTTAACAAGAGATATATCTCTTCTAGTGTTCTAGAAACTGTGAAGAATTAGAATAAGAACAGTCTAAGTATGGAATTATATTACCAAATTTGTTCTTTTACTTTATACTGGAGAAAATTAAGAAAGGTTTCCTTAGTTGTCTATTGTTCACCTCCTCTAATTTACTATTTCATAATGCATGTAGTCTGATTAATTACAGCTTATAATTATTTTTTAAATTCATTCCTTAATTTTATGTTTTAGGTGGAGGTTGCTTAAAAATATGATTAAATGTCTATTTTAATAAATTTGTAGCTTATTTGTTTCATATGACCATTTCCAGACTGAAGAGAGTGCAAAAGATTCCTATTTATTTTGATTTATATGGTTAGAGTGCACATTACTTAATGTCAAACACTCTTCAGTTCTTTCCAAAGTAACTTGCATATAGCGGCATTCTTAAATAAACTGTAATCTTCAATTTTCTAAAGTTTACATGGGAAAAAAACCCCAACAAGGAATATGAAATTGAGTGTTGGTCCATAAAACTTAAATAACATTTTAAAAAACGCATAAAATTAAATGTGTTTTGGGTACTGTAATCATGCAAAAAAAAAAAAGAAAAAGATTGAGCTAAGTAATAACAAAATGCTAATTTCTGATGCGCTTCTCTTAGTTCAAGTTATTGTAAATTATAAAAAGGACATTGGAGTACCTTTTGGATGCTTTTGGAGTACGAACAGATAACTCAGTAGTTAAATCATCAACAGACTGGTTAAAAACCCTGCACCTTCTGGATTATTTCTTAGTCTGTGGAGAACCATCCAAGATCCCCAGTGTCACCTGCTTCAGCAGCTCCATGCGCAGTGACATCTCACTGTAGTTCATAGAGATTTACACGCTGTAGGGAGACATGTACTGCTGAGCCAACAGCCTTTGGGGAACCTGACAGTTCCTGTGATGGGGGCATAAGAGGGAAAAACTACAGCCAGACTGTTGAGATGGATAAGAAGTGAAGAGGAACGGGCTTTGCACAAACAGTTATGCACAATTCACTTAGCTGTAACCCTTCACCTCAGGCAATATGACCCTGTCTGGGGAAACAGAGGAATTCGAGTAAGTGAACTTTGTACCATGGCTATACAATACAAAGTTTTCATGTTACAAAGATCTGCCAGTCTATCTGAAATATTGCTTTCTGTTGCCAGAAGGAAAAGTTATAATCTCCCAAGAATTTTCATTAATGTAGTTTAGCATTATATATGATATTTCAAGGTGTTCCTTGCAAGAAAATGATCAGAACTGTGACAAAACACTTGTTTAAGAGAAAGGTCATCATGCTAAACTATAATGAAGAAGTTATCTACTTGATAAAGCTCAGTATCAAAGGTTTTTGAAACAGAACTAGCAAAATATATATATTTTTAAAAGGAAAAAAAAAAGAGCAGCTTACACTTTAATTTGTACTATCAACACTTGTATGTCTGATAGAATGTAAACTGAAATATATAGAATAGTAAGGTAGAAAATTCTGTATATAGCTCCACTGGGTAAAATCATTCCTTACAACTTAAATACATATCTTTAGCTTTATCTCATGCTAGATTGACAGTGAATATCAATCTTCAGGGTAATAAAAATCAAATGCAGCCCATCCTCAGGACCCTAGTCAGCTGTCTTGCTGCCAGTAACTACAACTTAATGGCAATAAACACTTATTTTTTAAGTTTTGTGTGCAGCAACAAAATTTTTTTACATTTATCGCTTCTTATATATTAGTAAACTACTTAGAAGCATAGAATTTGTATGCAATGCAACATATCTAAAGTTTCTTCCTTGTATTCTGCAGTTCGGCTTTCTTAAAAATGTATTTTTTGTGTGTCTTTGTAAACTTCAGCATTTTGGGAATGAGGAAGACTGTGAGATCAAAATTCCAGTTAATACTATATGATACTGTTTGTTGGCTTGGACTTAAAACACAGGTTTAAATGTCTGGCCACATGTGGAAGCAGGAAAATCAGACATTTAAGGAATGTGGTTTTACTATGGTGCTGAGGATAACAGAGAGAGAGAGGGAGACACTTCCTCCTTCCTTGAAGGTAGTTTAGGGGAACAGCTTATTTGAAAAGGAAACTGTAAGTGTTTCTGGGTGAAAAGCAGGAAAATCATTTATATTCCTCCAGGATAACACTAAATCTACAGAAGATACTTAAGGCAGCTGAAGTACAGCTTTTTTGTGTAAAGCTGCAAATAATTTGAGCAGTCGGTTAGAGACAGTCAAGAAAGAAATTGGGGAGACATTTACAGCTTATCACAAGGAAACTGAATATTTGAAATTTGAGAAAAAGATTAAGGAGTAGAACCAGCAGTACAAGGCTCAGCAGTGTTCCCTAGCAGATATTCTGCATTCAGCACCTGTGTTGCAACAAATCCAGCAGGGAAGTACTAACTGATGTATAAAAGCAATTGCAGTAACATTTGAGCAGGGGAGTTAAAAGGGCAGTGAAAGGCAGCTCAGGTAAGGTTGACAACAGAGAAAAAAAACAAACAACCAAAGCCACAAATACAACCTCTAGAGTAACATCATTTGATTTGTCTAAAATACTGCCTTTAGAGGAAAACATTTCAGGAGAAACAAGAGCACTTAGTGAGATCCTTTTCCACTGTTAGCAAGATATGTAGAGATAGAAGCATTGACCTTGGGATTGAGATAGATACCTGGTGTGCCCAGCAGTCCACGTCTAGTGCCACTGGTACTGTTACTCTTATCTGCATGCTCCCTTTAGAGAAGACCTTTAGAGGAAAAGCTAACACAGGATGCCATGAAGATAATGCCTGCATGCTCTCTTTAGAGAAGAGCTAGCACGGGCTAGCACGGGCTAGCTTTGATGGTCCTGAACGTAAACAGAACAGTCACAAAAAATGATGAAAGAGTTATAGTGGCAGCTCATCCAGGCTGAGAACTAGTCAAGGCTGTGTCACAATCCTTCAGAACCTTGACCAGTGGAACTGATGTACAGTGAGTACTGGGGACAGGAGGCTGGCATCCTAGAAATCCAGGAAGACATGTCTCTTATCCGGCTATTGTGAGGACATCTATAACTTTCTTAGATTGGACAGTAGTGTAAGCAGCATTAAATTAAAGCCTTACTATAGGAAATAATAGCTCTGCCTCCCAATGGGTCCAGAAGGTCCCAAAAACATTGTTGAATGCCCAAAGTTAGTTGTTTTCACAGAATCACGGAATCACAAGTGTTGGAAGGGACCTCTGGAGATCGTCTAGTCCAATCCCCCTGCCAGAGCAGGGTCACCTAGAGCAGGTTGCACAGGATGGCATCCAGGCGGGTTTGGAATGTCTCCAGAGTCGGAGGCTCCACGACCTCTCTGGGCAGCCTGTTCCGGGGCTCTGCCACCCGCAAAGGAAAGAAGTTCTTCCTCATGTTTAGATGGAACTTCCTACGTTCAAGTTTGTGCCCATTACCTCTTGTCCTATCACTGGGCACCACTGAAAAAAAGACTGGCACCCTCCCTTAAGTATTTATAGGCATTGATGAGATCCCCCCCTCAGCCTTCTCCAGACTAAAAAGACCCAAGTCCCTCAGCCTTTCCTCATAAGAAAGATGTTCCAGTCCCCTCATCATCTTTGGAGCCCTTTGCTGTACCCTCTCCAGCAGTTCCCTGTCCTTCTTGAACCAGGGAGCCCAGAACTGGACACAGGACTTCAGGTGCAGCCTCACCAGGGCAGAGTAGAGGGGGAGGAGAACCTCCCGTGACCTGCTTGCCACATTCTTCTTCATGCACCCCCGGATGCCATTTGCCTTCTTGGCCACAAGGACACATTGCTGGCTCACGGTCATTCTGTTGTCCACCAGGACTCCCAGGTCCCTTTCCACAGAGCTGCTTTGCAGCAGGTCAGCCCCTAACCTGTACTGGTGCATGGGGTTATTCCTCCCCAAGTGCAGTACCTTACACTTGCCCTTGTTGAACTTCATGAGGTTTCTCTCTGCCCAACTCTCCAGCCTGCCCAGGTCATGCTGAATGGCAGCACAGCCTTCCAGTGTGTTGGCCACCCCTCCCAGTTTTGTGTCATCAGCAAACTTGCTCATGGTACACTCTATCCCTTCATCCAGGTCATTGATGAATATGTTGAACAGGACTGGACCCAGTACTGACCCCTGGGGAACACCACTTGTCACAGACCTCCAGCCAGACTCTGTGCCACTAACCACAACCCTCTGAGCTCTATCTGCCAGCCAGTTTTCAATCCACCCCACTGTCCATTCATCTAACCCACACTTCCTAAGCTTGCCTATGAGGATGATGTGGGAGATGGTGTCAAAAGCCTTGCTGAAGTCAAAGTAGACAACATCCATGGTCCTCCCCTCATCTATTTGTCCAGTCACACCATTGTAGAGGGCTATCAGATTGGTCAGATATGACTTCCCCTTGGTGAATCCATGTTGGCTACCTCTGATAACCTTCTTTTCCTCCAGATGCTTTAAGATGACGCTCAGAATGAGCTGTTCCATCATCTTTCCAGGGGTGGAGGTGAGGCTGACTGGCCTGTAGTTTCCTGGGTCTTCCTTCTTGCCCTTTCTGAAGACTGGAGTGGCATCGGCTTTCCTCCAGTCTTCAGGCACCTCACCTGTTCTCCACGACCTTTCAAAGATGAGGGAGAAAGGCCCAGCAATGACTTCTGCCAGCTCCCTCAGCACTCATGGGTGCATTCCATCAGGACCCATGGACTTGTGGATATCCAGTTTACTTAACTGATCTCTAACTTGATCCTCCTCAACCAAGGGAAAGTCCTCCTTTCTCCAGACTTTTTCTGTTGCCTGCAAAGTCTGGGACTTCTGGGGGCTGGCTTGAGCAGTAAAGACTGAAGCAAAGAAGGCGTTCATTAATTCCGCCTTCTCTGCATCATCTGTCACCATGGCCCCTGTCTCATTCAACAGCGGGCCCACATTTTCTCTAGTTTTCCTTTTGCCTCCGATGTACTTGAAGAAACCCTTCCTGTTGACCTTGACATCCCTTGCCAGACTTAATTCCAAGGAGGCCTTGGCTTTCCTCGTTTCATCCCTGCATACTCCAGCATCATTCTTGTAATCTTCCCAAGTGATCAGACCCTTCTTCCACTTAGTGTAAACTTCCTTCTTCCACTTGAGCTTTTTCAGAAGCTCCCTGCTCAACCATGCAGGTCTCCTGCTTCCCTTGCCTGATTTCTTGCTCTTAGGGTTGCACTCATCCTGAGCTTGGAGGAAGTGATGCTTGAATATCAACCATTTATCTTGAGCCCCCCTACCCTCTAGAGCCCTAACCCACGGGATTTCTCCAAGCAGTTTCTTGAA
>VFFE01007159.1:1160256-1217341 GCA_008921705.1 Burhinus oedicnemus | reverse complement strand
ATTCTGTTCTTCATCCCTGTCTTCCAGCTCAGCGGGCTGAATACCCTGACGATGACTGGTCTTACTATTAAAGACTGAGGCAAAGCAGGCATTAAGTTTCTCAGCCTTCTCCTCATCCTTGTTGACAATCTTCCCCTCCGCATCCAGTAAGGGTGGAGATTCTCCCTGGCTCTGTTTTTGTTGTTAATGTATGTGTAAAAACCTTTTTTGTTATCTCTTACAACAGTGGCCAGGTTAAGTTCTAGATGTTCTTTCGCCTTCCTGATGTTTTTTCTGCATGACCTAACTAGATCCCTATACTCTTCTTGCATTGCCTGCCCCTTCTTCCAAAGGTGGTAAACTCTTCTTTTTTTCCTGAGTCTCAGCAAAAGCTCCCTGTTCAGCCAGGCTGGTTGTCTTCCCCGCCAGTTCATCTTACGACACATGGGCACAGCCTGCTCCTGCACCTCTAAGACTTCCTTCTGGAAGAATGTCCAGCCTCCCTGGACCCCTTTGCCCTTCAGAACTGTCTCCCAAGGGACTCTCTTAACAAGTGTCCTGAACGGATTGAAGTCTGCCTTCTGGAAGTCCATGGTAGTGGTTTTGCTGACCCCCTTCCTTACTTCACTAAGAATTGAGAACTCTATCATTTCATGGTCACTAAGCCCAAGACAGCCTCTGACCACCACATCACCCACCAGATATTCTCTGTTTGTGAGCAGCAGGTCTAGCAAGGCACGTCCCCTGGTAGGCTCACTTACCAGTTGTGTCAGGAAGTTACCCTCCACACACTCCAGGAATTGCCTAGACAATACCTTCTATGTTTCAGGAAGTCAAGATTCATAGCTCTCCAAGCCTAGAAATGAAGGTAGTAGGAAAAGCATTGTTCTTGGTTCTCCAAGGAAAATTAATCTGTTTAGCAGAGATTGCAGTCAAACTTGCAGTGCATACTCCTCTACCACATTCAGCAGAGTTTCTGTTCCTAAGAAAGTCTGTGAAGAACCAGCTTGTGTGTCTCTGCACCTGCCAAATATTCTATTCTGAAGCATGGCAAATACACTGATTTTGTAAAGCTTTGAATATTTTGATTCACATCTATGGTATTCTTTCAAGCAGAATGAGTTACGTTATTGGAACAGATTATATGCATGATTTTCTCTTATCATGGTGACTTCCACATTGATATATTCTATCATAATACAAGAACATTTTTAACATTATAACTAGGATGGGAAAAAATAACTGAAGTGGTGTTGTTATGCTGCTATAACTTTGGTTCATATCAAAGATTGCATCATTGTTTTTAAAACAGTGTTTGGGTTCCTAACTCAGGGGAGGTGCTTTTAAACTTTTTTCTAATATATTCCCTCTTCACATTTTATGTCAATTTTCTCAAATCTATGCAGTTCTGTTTCATCTTGGTTTTATAGTTTTATATTTCAACTATGATTCCCCCTCAAAAAGCTGCTTGGGGCTCAGTGCCTTGCAATTCTCAATGCTGTGGTAAATACAGCAAGTACTCTAGCGTCTGGCACCTGATATGTTTCTGAGTGACTCAGTCCAGCCTTCTCCAAGAGAATATTCACTTTCAGGATGGCCTCAGTCTCAGCTTCTACAGCTGTGCCCTCATTGTCAACAGTTAGACACACTAAAATTCTTCCTCATCAAACCAATTTTTGCTCTTTTTATCAGATCCACATTTTTATTGAACTTGGTATTCCACGTAATTTAGGAAAACAGTACACCAAAACCCTAACATTTACCCTAAACAAATATCCATCAATATATACTGTGAAATTCTGTATATTAGAAATTATGGGTTTACTCACTTTCAAGACAATCATCAGGTTAACACCTGTAGTTTAATTACCTTCTGCACAGAAAAGCCAGAAGTTTTCCATGTTTTCTTAAGTTATGCATCCTTGCTTCATATCAAGATTAGAAACTCAACTGTTAGATAAAAGATTACTCTATTTTTTGTGTTACTCAGATGTCAGTCACGAAAATATTGGATGAGCTTGACTGAAACTGACTTCATGGGTCAGCTTCTGTTTTACAAAAATTAAATTAACAGTGCTTTAGAAAATAACAGCAACATCCCTACATTTAGTTCAATCTGCTTATGATATACAATTCATGATTTTATGTGTCATATGTAATAACAGAACTAATACAAAATGATGATTTTGGGGACTAACTCTATAACTAGTCCTAAATGGAAATCAGCTCCAGACCTATCAGAACTAATACTTAGAAACTCCATATCGTGTTTTGTTATTCAGAGCTATCCTGGCATTTACATTATGGTTCAAATTAACCCTAGAATTAAATAGCCAGTTTAACCTAGCTCAGCATCAAAATGTTAATTTGCTTTTCCAAAAGCCAATTATTATTGTTTAGTTTAAAATAGTAACATAACTTTACAAGAGTGAACTCCATATGACCTTACTGTAGACATATGGTCACAATAATAAAAAATTAAATATTAAAAAGAAAGTATTTTTAACATGCAGCTGTTTCTCTTCAATCTTTTCCATTCAGTAATTCACCTCCCCAATTTGCAGTATGTTAAATCTCATTAATAAACCATAAGTACAATGTTAACTTGGCATCCTTATCTCCTGTAGAAAGCTTGAAAATTAGAAAAATAAATGCTACAGACTAAAGCAAAAGCTTTTCAGCTGGCACAATATGAAAATATGCCAAGTTCTGTGCCAAGTTCCCAATAGACAGATCTTTTGGGAATATTTCTGGTATATTACTCCACCTTAGAAATGTAACTAAAAGATTGTCGGAATTCATCTTTGATTATATGCTTGAATTCAATGTTTCAAACAAGGGTATCATTTCTACACATTTTCTTTCAGCTGATATTTTCTTTCTAACTGTTGCAGGAGACTATTGGAACTGCGCATCACGGGCAGAAATGTAGCAAAAAGTAAGTTAAGTATCATGGAGTGTAAATAAGTTGCCTGCTTAGAAGGGGGGGCTAAGATGGTATTAATAGCCTATCTGTTCAATAAAGTATACATACTTAAGTTATAAGAACTCTGTCAAGGGTACCAAAAATCTTTCTAATTGTAACTTTAAAGTTGCAATAACAGTCTATTGGGTAACAGAATTTGCAAGGATAAAGATATTGATTGGTCCTTAAAGCAATACCCTCAATCAATATTGCCTTTGTACAGAAATATCTTTTCATGACTTAGCAAGCTATTTATGATATATAATTCCTTATCTGTATATCTGGACTACAATTTCATGATTCCTTAAGAAGGTGAAGAAAATAAAACACATTGCCAGCTTTTCAAAAAGTACAATGCTGAGGGCTGCAGATAGAAAAAAAGACAGCTCTGTTATTACTAAGATTATATGTTAAGCTAGCACCTAGATATGAACTAAAAAAGACCTAGGGTGGGATTTAAGCTCAGGGAGTAGTTTTCCTTTAAAATCTGTCAAGAGGAATATGAATTTATGGAATATAGTTCAGCCTGCCCTAAGGTATGCAATTAAGGTACTTCCAAAAGTGTTTTTCTCTCTCTGCTGACTATAAGTGGGAACTTAGTAGACTAATTTACATGCAGACAACTATTAAATGTCTAAAGTCAGGTGAAATTAATTCCAGACCTCCCATATAGGTCCATTATAAAACACATGGAAATTATTAAATTGTTTTTAATTATTAATAATAAATTATTAAAATTATTATTAATTATTAAAGCCTATGTTTAACAATTTAGCACACAGAAGATGCACTCTGTGTCTCAAAAAGTTAGTGATTCTTTGCCATGTGGCTATAGGAAGTAGAGTTGTTAGTCAATAATTAATTTCCGGTTCATCTGTGTAATGAAAAAAATCAGGCCAACTATATATATTTATATTTTTATATACACACATACACATATACACGTAACTTTCCTCTTCTGCAGTATGATGAAGCCACACACAGTGAGTTTCATGGCAAAGTATCCTGGAGAGTGTATAGTATGAATAGCTAGAAAGCGGTTAAAGCTGGTATGTATGGACAGAACTATCATGTAGAGTATCAATAAATTGAACTGAGTATCCAGAAGACCTCAGTGAGATTGAGATAAGTTTAGGATCCAAAGTAGGAAGTGTGAGAACTGGGGTTTATATTTCAGCAGGAGAAAGAGGTTCAGGCTTCAGATCTGGGCCAGTGAGGAGGATGAGATAATTTACAATTTTTTTTCTGCTTATACTGTCTGTGAGAATAATCCAAAATCATCAAACCCCTGGTGGAATCCATCCCTCCACCGATGTTGCAGGAAGCCAAGAAAACTAACTTCAGTGAAATAATGGTGGCTTTTTTGAATAACCACCATCTGTTCTATAAAGCATTCTGTTAACCAGCATCTATACCTGTTAAATTCTATTTGTTAATCTTTGCAGTTACCAAATTAAAGCCTAAGAGTTAAAGTCAGGATCTACAAAAACTTTCCTTTAGGGAAGAGATTGTTCTTCAAATCTGTTCTTCATTTTCTGTTAGAAACATGGTTTTAAGTGGACGTAACAAATCCATCCTACAAATAAATTGCTAATATTAATTAGGGTGATAAACTACAGAAAAATGCACAATTAGGATACAACACTCAAAACTTTAAATCAGAAATGGATGTGCTGTTACTCAAACAGAAAGTGTCAGGCTGATTCAAGTTTTATCAGGTGACATTCCATGACCTACATTATACATGGGATAAGATTAGATGATTGACTCACTCTGCTCTGAAATCAAACTCTTATCAGTAAATCTTTTAAGGATAGTCAGAAAATATGGCGCTATTTTTTCTTTTTTTGTACTGTAGGTAAAGTTCATTAATGTTTACACTGTCTTTTTATTTTCAGATGTACTCTGATTCCTTTGCAGATATGGATGCATACAGGAAGCATTCTAAAACTCTTTCTTAACACAAATATCATGACAAGATGACTCATTATGGTTTATACAGTTAATTTATGCATAACAGCATTGTGTTTATATTATCATAACTGCATCTGTGTGTTCATTCATACAGAGAAATTTTTGTCATTTTATGATGAATACATGCAAAGGAGTAAGCTTGAGAAAGCATGACTGTAGATAACTTTTTGCTAAAATGGGATTAACAAGCTTATTTTCAAAGTGCTGTAGAACTTATATATCATAGAATCATAGAATCATAGAATCATAGAATGGTTTGGGTTGAATGGGATGTTAAAGATCATCTAGTTCCAACCCCCCTGCCATAGGCAGGGACATCTCCTAATACATCAGGTTACTCAAAGCCTCATCCAACCTGGCCTTGAACACTTCCAGGGATGGGGCATCCACAGCTTCTCTGGACAACCTGTTCCAGCGTCTCGCCACTCTCACAGTGAAGAATTTCTTCCTAGTGTCTAATCTAAATCTACCCTCTTCCAATTTAAAACTGTTTTCCCTCATCCTATCACTACACTCCCTGCTAAAAGTCCCTCCCATCTTTCCTGTAGGCCTCCTTTAAGTACTGGAAGGCCACTATAAGGTATCCCCAGCATCTTTTCTTCTCCAGGCTGAACAACCCCAGCTGTCTCAGGCTATCTTCACAGGAGAGATGCTCCAGCTCTCCGATTGTCTTTGTGGCCCTCCTTTTAACTCACTCTGACAGGTCCATGTCCTTCTTATGTAGGGAGCTCCAGAGCTGGACGCAGTATTCCAAGTGGGGTCTCACGAGAGCAGAGTAGAGGGGCGGAATCACCTCCCTCGACCTGCTGGCCATGTTTCTTTTGATGCAGCCCAGGATGCAGTTGGCTTTCTGGGCTGTGAGTGCACATTGCTACCTCATGTTGAGCTTTTCATCCACCAGTACCCCCAAGTCCTTCTCCTCAGGGCTCATCTCAATCCATTATCCACCCAGCCTGTATTTGTGCTTGGGATTGCCTTGACCCATGTGCAGGACCTTGCACTTGGCCTTGTTGAACCTCATGAGGTTCACACAGGCCCACTTCTCAAGCCTGCCCAGATCCTTCTGGATAGCATCCCTTCCCTCCAGCATGTTGACCACTCCACACAGCTTGGTTTCATCTGCAAACTTGCTGAGGGTGCACTCAATCCCAACACCCATGTCACTGACAAAGATGTTAAACAGCACCAGTCCCAGTGCTGACCCCTGAGGAGTGCCACTTGTCACTGGTCATCACTAGGACATTGAGCCATTGACCACAACTCTTTGAGTGCAACCGTCCAGCCAATTCCTTATCCACTGAGTGGTCCATCCATCAAATCCATGTCTTTCCATTTTAGAGACAAGGATGTCATGTGGGACAGTGTCAAATGTTTTGCACAAGTCCAGATACATGATGTCAGTTGCTATTCCGTTATCCACCAATGCTGTAATGCTGTCATAGAAAGCCACCAAATTTGTCAGACACGATTTGCCTTTAGTGAAGTCTTGTTGGCTTTCAACGATCACCTCCTTATTTTCCATGTGCCTTAGCAGAGTTTCCTGGAGGATCTGCTCCATGATCTTGCTGGGCACAGAGGTGAGACTGGCTCATCTGTAGTTCTCAGGGTCCTCCGTTCTACCCTTTTTAAAAATGGGGGTTATGTTTCTCCGTTTCCAGTCAGTGGGAACTTCACCGGACTGCCACAACTCTTCAAATATGATGGGTAGTGCCCTGGCAACTTCATCTGCCAGTTCCCTCAGGACCTGCGGATGCACCTCATCAGACCCCATGGATTTGTACACCTTCAGGTTCCTTATACGGTCTTGAACCTGACCTTCTCCTACAGTGGGCGGTTCCTTGTTCTCTCTGTCCATGCCTTTGCTTTCTGCAATTTGGGCAGTGTGGCTAGCTCCCTTGCTGGAGAAGATTGAGGTAAAAGAGTTGTTGAGCACCTCAGCCTTCTCCATAACCTGAGTAATCAGGTCTTCCATTTCCTTTTGGAGAGGGTCCACATTTTTCCTAGCCTTCCTTTTACCATTAACGTACTGTAGAATCTTTTCACGTTGCCTATGATGTCCCTGGCCAGATTTAATTCTACCTGGGCTTTAGCTTTCCTAACCTGATCCCTGGCTGCTCAGACAATTTGTTTCTATTCCTCTATTTCTGGTTTTGTTCAGAGCATGTGGATAAATGGCAACCAAACTTCAATTTCAGATCTAGGGTCACTGGGCTATAGCAACCAAACTACAGCTGTAGTACTGTGTGAGCTGCACACTAATGCTGAGGTGCAGATGCTCCATGACATCGTGCAGTGTATGTGAAACATTGTGCAATTTGTGTTCCTCAGGTTGAAGTGGCACACTGTGTATGACTTGCTACATAACCAGTTGATGATATAAAATTAGTTTTTCTCTCTCTTTCCTAGTTATCACTTTTCTGAGTTGTATGTATTTTATATAACATGGGTAGAAATTAAGCACACATTCAAATTCTTTCAGTTTCCTCATTAAGTAACCAATGAAGCACTGAAAGAGTAGGAAGAAATCTTCAGATTTCTTATCTTTATCTCCTTTTTTTTCCCTTCAGATTATTATTTCCAATATGCAAGTTGCTTAGTTTATTCATCTGTTACTTCACTGTTCATTATACTTAAAAATACACCTGTTGCAGCTCAAAAGGAGGACACTTGTCAGGTGAAATGTCACAGCATGTGATTGAGAGATTCTGTGTCAATTCAGAATATTAATAATTTTGATAACTTGTATACGGTTACCAAGGTGATCCATTGGAATCTGTTTTGCAGTTTTTGGAAGGAGAAAGGAGTTAGGTATGTACCTAAAATGCAGAATGTCCATCTTGCTTGACCACTGCAATGAAAAATACACTGACTGTAAAAGTACTTCAGAATGAACTTGAAATAATTGCCGCTCGTGTGAGAATGAGATGTGTAAGTGTTTTGCTTGCTTATCCTGTATTACCTGATGTATACTTCTACTCCAAACAATAGTAAAACTTCATGTCTAATATGGGCACAGGTGAAACCTGATCCTGCACAACCGCAAGTTGTTTAGAATATTGAAGAAAATCTAACTGGATATACCAGTTAAAACTATAAAAGAATTACATGGTTTTTTTCTAGCCTAAATCAAGTTGTTTCCCTAAGATCAAAACAAGTTTAACATTATCTTTACTATTATATCAAATGTTTTTTCAGTGTGTGAATGATAAATAAATAATTCTGTCTCACTGACTTCTAGAGAAGTTTATTTCTAATGGAAATAAATTCAGGGAGAAGAAGAAAGTCCCTTTGCAAGGGAAGAAAAACCTATATTAGCAGTAAAAGTATCTGATAACCAATTGTCACAGTGAAGTAGCACATTATTCTAAATATTTCCAAATGTTTTCTGAGATTAATTTGTTTGTACTGACTGATGGTAGCTGAACGCTCACGCATATGACATATCTCCAAACTTTGTTAAAAATAAGCCAAAATATTCGTATATAAACTTGTATACCAATGTGCATTGTTGTGTGGGAAAGCATAAATAGAATTATAATTTCTTCACACCTGGGCCCAAAGTTTCTTTTTTTTCTTCTTTTCTTTTTATTTTCTCTCTTAGGATAACTTTTCAACCTTTATGGCAACAAATCAGTGCTAACGTCTGATTCCTCACCCTATTGCTGTACAATGTTAGGTCATAACAGTTTAGACAAAGACCAGTAGACTACCAACATTAATATTTGAAAGGTCTCAAAACTTTGAACTATGGTTTGTGTTTTCAGTCAGATGATGACTGGCTCTGAAAGTAATATCAACATGAAGATTCCAGATACCAAAGAGTGCATTAGTAGTTTTCAAATGTTTGCCTTTGGGGATTTTCAAATAGATTAGCCAGCCAACCTCTACCCTTTCCAATGGATGTTTAGATGCTTTTTGCTGTTGCAAAATCTATCAATATCCTTGAATGTCTAAATTTCATTAAAACTCAGACTTCTGTAATTTAGAAAATACTTCCATTATTTGTACTCCGAAGTTTTCAGATCCATTTCTTGTGCAGAAGACAGGAACAGTCTGATATATTCCACTGATATAGGCTCAAAGTGCATTTTCATGTCTTTTACTGTAGTTTCAGAACTCAAGGTCCAGTAAGGCTCTTGCTTATTAAAATTAAGATTATTCATAGAAGGGAACAGAAAAAAAAAGGTCTTCAATGAAATCACACCATCCAGTTAAAGATTCTTTGATTTAAATATGAATTTAAATGCATAGCTTCATAAACACTGTTTCTGCAGAGTGTTTACGCCTTATGAAAAGTGCAGCAATCATGAAGTGCTTAGGGACAGTTTGCAAGTCCAAGAAAATTGGGATGATAGATATAGATACATTATTTAAGAGGGAGAAACATTAAGGAGAAAATTACCATAAGTTATTGTAATATACCAGCTATTACAGAATTTCTGTCACTGGGTGCTCAATTTTAGGCCAAAGATGTCAGAAATGTCATGAGCACAGTTGACTTTAAGGCAGGAGAATGATATAAGTGACCTTTTAAAGTCACTTTTGTATCTATAATTCTACCTTAGTGTGACTAAAAATAAAATACTCACATGGTTTGAGATGACAATGTTTTTTAAGTGACTTATGCTTTTAGGCACCACTGAGTTCAGAATGATATTTCAGCTCCTGTTTCATTTTGCCCTCTCAGAAAATTTGCCCTTGATGCTAATCACATTGTCACTATTCAATAGTACCTGATGTCTTGCTCTTACCTATTGAATAGATACGAGCAGCAGATAGACCATATACAGATTACGTTTAGTTTGAGCAGATTAATATTTAACCTATTGTCCCCATGGGATGTTAGATACACCTGTGTTGACAACCATGTAGACTTAGTGCTGCAAGAAATATTAGCTGTTGTGATATCAGTTTGTTACATTTTCAGAAAATACATATATTTCTGAGCAAGCAGTTTGAGGGGTTGCTATATTTAATCTCCAAGGACCACTATTGGGTATGGACAACAGTCACTTGTCAGAAATTAACAACTTTTGCTATCTGGGTGTTCACGCTGTTTTCTTTGTAAAGTTTAGCTGAGTATCAACTTTGGCTAGTCCAGAGCTTCTTCAGCTTCATTGTGTGAAGTACAGTAGTGTTATGGTTTGAGGAACCCACGACAATTTTTTGTCATTCAGACAATTATTCTACCACTGATGACACCTCCCCACCCAGGAAGGGGAATTGGGAAAAACAAGGAAAGCCGAGGGCTGAAATATAGACAGATTTAATAGAATAAGACTAAATAATTAACATTAATAACACTAAAGAACCAATATTGATACCAATACCAACATAAAATATACAAGGATTATACTTAGCCAATTATATCAGCAGGAAGCTGTGCACTCCCAGCAGTGGACAGCAAATGTCAGACACCATGAGTGCTACAGCTCCAGGAAGAAGGGAAAGATTCAGGGGTATGGCACTGGGGCAAGAAGTTCTCAGGATGGCAGCCATCATGGGAGAGGAGAGAACTTCTCAGCAAACTTTCTAATTTATACTGAATGTGACATTCATAGTATAAAATAATCCTGTTGGCCAGCTTGGGTCAAGTGCCTGGGTGTTGCTTCTCCTCATCCCTGCACCTGGCAAGCTTGAAAACACTGAGACCTTGAAAACCACATGCCATAGCTGGCTATAAAGTAAGTATTTTCATAAATTCAGACACTAAAGTCTTCTAAAAGTGCAATTTTCCCAAACATTAGAAGAGAAACTGTCCTGGGTTGCTCAAACCAGGACAAGTACGCTAAGACTTTAAGGAAAAAATGGTAGAATCATGGAATTTATAGGGATTTGTTCACTAATATCACTTATCATATGCCTTAAGGTTTCCTTGAACTTTTTTTTTTTTAAGATCAAAGAGAGTATTTTCACTATATAACATATCATGTTAAAGACATGTCTAAATTAAGGAGACCCTTACATAAAAAAGTCTGGGATTGGCATGGAATCAAATGCTGAATTTTAGTGTTGAGTATTTATAGCAATTAGACAGGGATATTCTACCAAACATTGGCACTCCTTATAATGTTCACCAAAAAGACAAAATTTTGCATTCTCTATGGAAATTCCATCATATAAGACCCAGATCACAAAGATCCTTATAAATGTATGACCAAATGAAGTTATATACTAATTAATACAATGTACTGTAGCTGGACAGAAGAGGACAAGTGAAGATATTAGAAGGATGTTTGAACTGGGACTTCATTTCTAATCAGCTTAAATAAGTAGTGTAATAGGCTTAAATAACTTCTCTTAATACATTTATTTTGTTTCCTGACTTTGGCAAATTGTTTTAGATATTCATGAAAGGTCAGGGTCTAGACCATAAAATGCGCTAAAAATACTGTCCATTCAGCACCATTTTCAGTTCTTGAGTAGAAGGGACATAGCACAGATAAGGCATGCTTTTGTCAAAACTTTAGTTAAATTTAATTGTAGATACCAGTCAAGTAAATTGTTTATTAAATTACCTTGGCTGGCTGTGGGAGCAGGTGTCATTTGCCTAAATGAGTGTTTGTGTGTAGATAGGCGTAAGGCCATTAATAAAAATGCTTTGCCTTTAGTTTGATGGTCTGTATAATTTTTCCAGTATTAGACACTAATAGCTAATGTAGTAAGACTACTGATCCACTGTCCTTCAGGAATCAGTTTTTAAATCTGTAATTTTGATTTGAATATGAAAGTCATTAGGTAATAATATGATTTTATGCACAATCACTTCAGAAAAGTTTTAATAAGCCTTTCATGTTATTGAATGCACTTCATACAGATTCTCTCACAGTTTACCTTGTATATCTCTAGTATGACTTCAACTGTTCATATTTTCTTCATTTAGTTATAGATAAGCAAACATATTAACATGTTATATATTCAGAGGAGTAACTTTGCACAATAACAGTAATTATATAACTTTAACAAACCAGTAAGGTAATGGCAGTTGCAGTCCTTAATGATAAATGAGAGAATTCATATAAACTTTTTCCCTGTATCTAGATAAATTTTCCACTGAAATGGCTTCCAGGAAATTTTCTTTGATTTTTTTTTTTTTTTAAATTTAAGGACTCCACTGCAATGAAAAAAACCCCATCTTGTTTTCACCTAGTAAACAGATCTATTCTGTGAAATGTGTCCTTTCTATAGCCTATCTCAAAAGCATAACATTAGAGCAATTAATTTAGTTGGGAAAGCTGAGGAATCAAAAACTTGGCACTGTCTGCAGGAAAAAGAAAAAGAAATATTCTTCCTCTTACTTCACTTATATATCCAAAAAGCTGTATATTCTATGAAAAAATCATATGTTTCTGTCTTTTATTATAGTTTCTTTTTTCCAGATAAATTGTACATCCAAATAATATCACCTATAACCTCTGACTATGATCTGCTTACAGTTGTCCAAACCACACAGCTGATAAAACACCAGGAAAGATAAGAATCCCAATCTGATGGAATAAGTACAGAGATCCGAATTCCAGCTACAGCTTGATTCAATGCAGAGTACTGTATTCTTTCCCTTAATAATTTCTTGACTGTGACACTATTTTAGACTATTAATGATTTCAACTAATAATGGAGTATCTGAGAATTAGAATTAATCAATTATCATTAAGATACAAAATATATGATTGCAAAATATATTGCAGAATAGAAAATATGGATTTTTTATAAGATACTGTTTTTTATTCTCTTAGGCCTTAGTCCGAAGCCTCCTTTGACTTTAATGGATTGAATCAGGCCCTTGCTGTTCAGGTGTCATCTTTTATCTGTATTCCCCAAGGCCTCTTAAATCTTACATAGTGTCTTGCTTTCTGCAGCTGTATCACACTCATTCAGCTCTGAATTACACATGATTATTTGTCTCATCTGTAAGGTTAGTGGTCTTTGTTTTACGGCTAATTATTTAAACAATGATAATATACAGCTTTGGATACTTCAGTGTCTTTATCCCCTTTTTCTCGTGTCATCTATCTTAGATCATTCCAGAAGTCATCTTACCTGCACTAATGCCCATAGAAAATTTTTTTAGGATTGCACACTTAGATGCTTTAGGTGGCATATTTTATGCACACATGGGAAACTCTTTATACTATACGTGGTATAGAACCTTAGTTATTAAGACAGGAGACAGACAGTATTCCCAAAGTCCTTCACTGGAAGGCTAGCACAGAGGCAATTAAATGAGTCAGACAGGGCTCTTGCTGTACTCTTTACAGCTTGGCTCAATTATGCATACATACCTTTTTCTGTGACTGAAGCAAAAACCTTAAAACGTCTTCACCCTGTTAGTAAATCCTAGATAAGCCTTGCATTTTGTTTCCTCAGTCTGCTGTACGAGGTCTTGTAGTCTGAAAAAGATTCAGAATGTTCTAAAATTCTCTTATCATGTTTACCTGTTGCTTTGACATAAGTCACTTTTACTTCCTGAGAAATTTAGATCTCAATGGGATCACCAGTTCCATCTAACTGTAGCAGTTACTTTTGTCAAGCTATCCTAGAATAAGCCATGTGATTAGTGTAAACAATAATAACTAATAAGCACAAATGTTAAAAACAAGCACTAAAGATAATTATTAATTTGAGATATTAACTGTATGAGTGTCCAACTTTTTCTGGGTGGACTAAATAAGAGAAAAAGGATGAGCCTGGTGAGGTTATATGTTATACAAGAAATAGATACCTATTTGCTTCCTCAGACACACTTTTAGAATTATGTGATTTAAGAGGTTAGGTCTACCTGAAACTCCTTTGATCAGTTTTATATTTACAATTTGATGTTCATTCAGTGTATATCCAGATCACAAAGCTGATCAAATAGGATGCCTATATATTTAAAATAAGTATGCCAAAGTTGTTCAGTTTCCCAAAATACTTAACATTGTGTCACTTTTTTACTTATTCACCCAGCTGAACTATGTTCTTTCGAACAAATTTTCCTAACTGAATTTGTTTTCATTTTGTATTTGTTACAGTTCAGGAAGGATTTATTTTCCCTGTAAATAGAAAAGGAAAATGTGCTTCTCTGTATAGAAGTGTGGACGTTAGCACATGTCTGACATCCATGAAAGGCTAAAGAAACAGAAAATGTCTGGCAAGGATATTAACAGGACACAAAAATTATTTAAACACAGAGTTACCATTAGGAATATTGTTTTGCTCTATTATACATAGTATTCTGTATTTTAAGTAGTAGCCTGTAAAACAGAACTTGAAAATATGCTTGATATATATTCTTTAAATTCTCACTTTTTAGTGATTGTGGGACAAGTAATGTTCCCAGAAGGAAATATAATGCTTTCTTTATTATGACTATAATTATTTCATTAAGACCCCTTTAGGGCTGCAACGGCTGGAACTGTCATAAAAAACAAGGTGGAATTTGTTGTAGGGGTTGGAATTGGAATTTTATTTCAGCAGTATTTTGAGGAAACTGAAGAATTTTCACAGAAAATTAGCACAGCCAAATTCAGAAGGAAGTAACTTTTGAAAAAAGACACATACCTTTAAGTATGTTTTGCATTTACTAAACCACTAATTGCATGTAATGTTTGATATTATGTCTCTTAAAGGCAATTTTGTGATGTTTAGCACTGTAAAAGAGTCAATGACCTGTGGAGTGATTTATTTTCTTAAAATGCTATCCTGTCCCTGTTGAAGTTACTACCTTTGGCTTGTGCAGGATTGGCCTCCTTCAGCTGAAATGAGGATCACACGGAGCCAGGTCAACAGCTCTGAGGATGACTGACTTACATTAATAGCAAGATCTTTTGTACCAGTCCAGCTGGTAAGGGAACAAGGTGCTGACATTCAGGAAATGTAGCAATGAGTGGCAAAATAAAATTGTTTGGATGGTATGCACCCTGGAGGTATTGTGGTTTGTTGTATTATAAGTAAGGCAGTTCATATCACCCCTCCTGTGTTCCTTCAGCATAGTAGAGCTAATAATGTGTAACTGATAGAATTTCTAATAAAGCCTTATTAAAAATATTTTTTCAGTGATCCTTTCACCCCTTAGTTTTGACTTCTTGTGGCTGTTGGTGTTGCACTTACAGTTTCTGACCAGCTTATGTCTTCCCTGTGTTTTTTTTTTGTAATATCCTCTTAATTGGTTCTTTCCTCCAGATCGTGAGCAACTTGTCTTAATGTATTCAATGAAAAGGGTGTGATATTATGTGCTGAATGTTTTATACCCTAATTTAACACATCTTAAAACCGAAGAAGCACAAAATGAGCATCCTGTGGCAAAGAGTACAAAAATCCACTTCTCTCTCTCATGCTTAATTCACTTGAACTAGAGGCCATCATAGCTTGAAGTGGTTTTCTATGTCTCCATGGACACAATGGACAACGACTTTGACTTTTGCTCAGATTCAGAAACTGTTTTCAAGAAATTTGCAAAGCTTTATTTTAGCACTCGCCTCAGTGGAACTTGCTTTGCAGGCATTCCAGGGGGCACCGCTCTTTAACAGAAGAGACTACACCACAAGAAGGCAGGGCCAGGGAAGACAACGCCACTGCATCAAGTACACTCTCCTGAGGGAAGTACCTAGCAGTCTCAAACCATACCTATTAGAATTCAACAGGAGATTTCTTGTTCACAATCCCACTGGCATTCAGCTTGAGTTGAAAGCAACAGCAGTTGTGAGAAAACTATTACCATATTATGAAAGAAATGTCAGTGGACTTTCAAGTGCCTTTTTCTGAAACGGAAATAAGATATGTGCAAGTAGTATAAAATTTTATTTTCTTTTGAATGAGCTCATGAGCAACATTGCTGAAACTTGCTTTAAAATATTTTAAATATGTAACTATGTTACAACAATGTACAACAATATTACAAAATAATTGCTCTGCTGATGAGATTACTTTGTATAGCTGCTTTCCTAAGCTTGGATAAATGTAAATGTGTGTAAACGTGAAATGAAGGGTTCACTTGGAAAAATTTTCTGAGTTACACATGAGGGAATAAATTACCATTCTAGTAATACGGCCACTCACAAGAACCTGATCAATCCCTACCTTATACTAAAGCTCCAGAAACAAAACAACAAAACAAACAAACAAAAAACCCCACCACACCCAAAAGCAAAACAAACAAACCTCTAAAAGGCAGATTCCTCAAAATATTGATGTTATCAGTAGGAAAGTGCATTGAACAATTATAGACAGGAATCCGGGCCACCAGTGATAATGAAGGGGTGGTGTAGACAATATATTTTAGGTATCTCCATTTTATCTATATGTATTTCAGTGACAAAAAGATCTTCAAAACAATTGCATTCGCAGTGCCATTCAGGTAGCCTCTCATCAGTTTTGTTCAACCAACAGAATATATATTCCAAACTCAACAACAGGTTGTGAAGGATGTCAGTTGAGCCATGCTATTCTCTTACACAAACATAACCCGAAGGAACAAAGGTGTCTTCCACATTTTCACCCGTTGTTTGTTTGAAAGAATACCAAAATATGATTTACCTCCTGTAAACGTCAGTTTAGGATGCTACAACGAAGAAATGGATAGAACAGTGGGAAAGCATTGGAATGAAATTGTCATCAAAATGATGAGAATCTCATTGATTTCTGTTTAGTGAACAGCCTAGTTCTTTCCAACTTCATGTTACCTAACAAATACAAACTCACCAGATGGTGAATCAGAAAATCAAATAGATTATATTCAAACAAATGTAAAAGCACATTGAACAGTCATATCAAGAACAGCCACAATCTTAACTTTGCCAAACTGAAAATAAATCCAAGAAAGAAATCTCAAGATGCACTGCATGTCTATGAGAGACAGAGGCAAAGACTAGAATGGAAGAAAAATGAGCTGCACAATGGAATTCAAACTTCAGTACTTCTAGCCTAAGACAAGGAAATTAGCCAAAGCACTAAAAAAGAATACCAAGAAAAATAAAAAAGAGGGACAGGCAAAGAATATGAAAGCAGATAAAACACTGAAAAGCAAGTGTGCCTTGTAGTGTGAAACCACAGTGTGAAAAGAGATATATGGTGGTAGTTGGAAATGTGGAATAATCCTGAAATTTCGCATTGATCTCAAAAGCTTGGAAGAAATCATACTACTCTAATAAACAATGTATATAAACCCTGAAGAAGAACAAGGTAGACTTAGGACCATTAGATTCTACATAGAACATTTGTTCTGAAGACCCTGGTAGAAAAGTACTTCAAATTAATTCTCAGTCAATATCAGGACTAAGTCTCAAGGGCAGTTGATAGACCACAGACATTTGGTAGATTTTTGATTTGATAGACCAAGGTGTTTGATAGAGTAGACCCACATTTTGGAATACCTTTCTGTCATATGAAATCTCAACAGTTGTTAATATCCTCATGACAAGAACATAGCTGAACATGAAGACTACCATCAAATGTATCTTCAAATGTATTTCATTTGCAAAATTGAGGGCTCAAAATTATGACAAAGCTTTGAATTTAATGTTAAAATATTTAGTGTGGTAGAACAGCTCACCAATTTCAACAGAACCTCATAAATGCAGTAATATCAAGGTGAGGAAAAGTACAGACTGTATCCACTTAGCTTAACAGTGGGTGGACTCAAAGATTCACAGCAAAGATTTTTGCCAACACTGAGACATTTCAACTCAAATATGCTGAGATTCTTATGACTGAGAATTTAAAAGTGTCTTGTAGAAGAAAAGACTGCTTTGAACCAATAGCTGAGATACACTTTGCCTGCCTGACTTTAGACATCTATACAGAAAACACAGAGGGATATGATGGTTCCTATGGGCTCCCTGACAGGTGCATTGCTGTTACCCACAGAGCAATACCTAAGACAACCTCATATATCTTTAGTGCAGATATCTAAAGTTAGGTTAGATTAATATATTAAGTCCAGATTATTTTTTTTTTTCCACCAAAGGAAATATGTTCTCTATAACTTCCAGCAGCTGGTTTTCACCAAACTCAATAAAAAGTTCGTGTAACTGTGTACATACTTTAACCCCTATGTGATAGTGTCAAGTAAAAACCAAATGGTTTGGAGAAATCAGTGCAGACACCAGCAAACAAGAGGGAAAAAAACATTATTTGAGAGTGCAGAATAGATGGTATTTGTATCAGTAACTGAGTACATAATACAGCTTAATGCAACTGAAGATACACTAGGAAGTACAGATTTATTCACTGCTATGGTGAGAATTTTGCACATTGTCCTGCTATACAATATCCTTATTTTACACTATAATATATATTAAAGAAAGGATTAAGTAAAAGACAGATCTAAAAACTATTGTCTACATCAATTCCCAGATTTTGGAGCTTTTTTACATCATTCACATATTTAGCCAATGTTCCTTATTCTGAAAACAATGGATTAAAATATCTATGTGAAATTTTCTCACTAAGGTTAAAGAGACAAACAAAAACCCAATCAACTAAATATCACCAAAAAGTAAGAAAAAGCAATAGGTCAATCAAAAGAAAGATAAGTTGTTCTAAAAATCAGCATAATTTCTTGGGAAAAGGCTTTTTCTCCATCTTTGGAATATTTGCATTCTGATCTTTACAAAGACTTTTCAAAGCTTGTAGAAGACTTTGTGACATGAATGATATTGGACTGTTACCTTTGGATACTGGTCTTTAGGGACTGCATGTTGAAGCTCATGAAAATATTTGATCCACTAGCTCAAAATTAATGAACATGCAACCAATTACATAATGTTATCAATATCTTGGTTGTGGTTATTACTGGGACTTGTCTTTCTGTCACTAACTTAATATCATAGGGGTACTAACCCAAGAACTGTGT
Source organism: Burhinus oedicnemus (assembly GCA_008921705.1). Taxonomy (NCBI): domain Eukaryota; kingdom Metazoa; phylum Chordata; class Aves; order Charadriiformes; family Burhinidae; genus Burhinus; species Burhinus oedicnemus. Next base: position 1,198,589 of record VFFE01007159.1, on the reverse strand, counting down.
TGCACTGAAATTACAAACATCTATTACTTCTAACCAAGGCAGAAGATGTCACCTACCTGTCCCTACTTTACTTTCTTTGTATTGCCCAGACTGTATAGCTAAAACAAGATGTAGAGTCCATCAAGGGGTGCTATAAAGAACATTTTTTTTAATTGAATTCTGACTCTGGTGAACCTACATTAAACTACAGCTTTTTTTTAATGTCATTCTGCAATAACTGTGGTCCAAGAAACTTATCTAAGTATCCAGCAAGACACTGTAAGTTAGAGTCTATCAGATTGCAGAGACAAACTGTTCACTCTGCCGTTTGCAAAACAGAGATAGTACAAGTGGGAAAAGAATAAAATGACTCTGGCAAACCTGTTTGTTCTAATTTAGGCATAGAAAATTGAAGAGCACATATTTTACTACAAACTTTTTTTCCTATAACATAAGCTTCAACTCCTTTTTCTTTGGTAATCTGTTCTATTTTTTCAAAGATCAAAAACTTATTATCCCACCAAACCCCATGCTGAGCTTTCCTCTTATCCTTTCCTGATTGTTGGTATTGTTGCAACCTGTTCACAGTAAATACATCAGATTATCTTTCACAGTTTGCTCAAGCTCTTCCACCTCCACAAAGCTGTCAAAGCATTATTTGAAACACACACACGTATACGAGCAGAAAAATACCATCTTGGCTGAAAGTTTTCATTCTTCATTTACACATAGATTTGACACTTCACTTCTTACAAACATCAGGCTCATCTTATAAATCAGATCTTTAAGATAGTTTCAAATAAATCAGTTTTTAATGTCTAGGCAATCTATACTTTCCAGAAGATGAGTCAGGGTTGAAACACAGGCAGCAGCAGTTCATGTGTGCTAAAGCACAGGCAGAAAATTTAACTCGGGTTTTTGCAAAAAATCAGGTCGTTTTTTTTTTTCAGAGAAAAATGAGGATAAATTCATTAAATATGTTGACTCCAATTACAGGTGGCATAGAATATCTCCATATACTTGAAAAGGACAAAGGAGATGGCAGACTCCAAAGGACTGTTAGCATGAGAGGGTAAGTCAATATGGATGAAATTGGAGGGCTAAAAGGAGAAGAGAAATGTAAGACTAATTTATGCAAAATCTACCTTTTTGTCATATATCAACCCAATTAATGTTTTCTTAATGCATGTCCTTCAAGATTGCGTCAATTACTTCCCAGACATAGGTGGAAAAGGATTATATTTCAGGTCTGTTTTTTTCTCCAGTTCAGGATAGAAAATGCAAATAAGTAGTTTGGAAGATTGCTAAATAAATTATGCCTGGGAAATCAGGTTTCATACTTCAGCTCTTAATGTATGCTTAAACTTTAGACTTGAAAACTTTCCAGTTGTTTCTTAGTTTATGCTATTATTCTTTATTTCTGGTGATAACAGCTTTGCTTTAAAAAGAATCCTGATGATCTCTATTGAGCCCAGTTATTGCTGAGCAGGCCCTTAGGTTTTCATGGTTGTTTATCTCAGTCCCATAAGGAACTGCATTCCCTTTGACTAAATTCCCCTGCAGTTCCAACTGGCTATACGGCTTCTGTCTCTAGCTGTGCACTATGGAAGAGTTACTGGGTTACCCTGTAATGACGACTGCATTTCAGTAGTTGATAAATTGTTCCCTGTTCATACAATTTAAAAAGCACTCTGATGGCATTTTATTAATAACTATTCTCAAATGTTTTGTTAATAATTCCACATGTATAGAGCACATAGAAGCTATCATTTCACATTACCAGTACACAGGAATGGAGCTTGGACAGTGGTATGTGCTGTATGTTTAACACTTCAATTGTTGTGCCTCCTATCTAATCATCTAGATTTTAAAGGGCTCACATACAGTTGCTACAAAGAGAGTTTTATCTTCCAGCTGGCTTATCCTCCCAGTACTTATCCTCTAGTTAGCTCTTGCTCTTTTTTCAGTCTCTACCCCTTTGAAAGGTTTAGAGAAAACACTTCAAAGTGTTGTTTTTCAAAGATGTCGTACTTAAGATAAACTCCCCTCCAGTCTGACCCTCTCCTCATATTTCCCATCTTACAAAAACTCACATTCAGCTTCTCTTCTCCAATTTGCTGCTGTCACATCCTGTGGCCAAGCCTTGCGTTCAGTTCCCATATGCAATCAAAATATATTTAAAAAAAAAAAAAGAAAAAAGGCATACAATAATCTTTCATTTAACAGCTTCCATTAAACCGTTTCCCAGTAGTTCGGTTTTACAAACCTGCCTGTGAATAAGAAGATTGAACAAGAGGATTGAACATTAAAAATGCACTGCTACTGTCCTTATTCCATACAATAATTGTCAAATTTTTCAAAAGACCCTTAAAATAGTTAAATGTCCAATTCTAAACAAGTTTCAGAAGGAACCAAAGGAAGTGAAATATCAAGAAATATTCTGGTTCTAGGAAATGTCACTTATCTCTGTAGCTATCCCTGTTTGTCATCTGTCTGATCTGTAATTTTCTATTCTGTGCATGCGCAACACAGATTGTCTTGCCCTTTCCCTAGGTTAAAAGGATTCTTTGTGAAAAATATGTGATGTGGTCCAGCTACAAAGTACAGAAGTAGTGTAAAAATAGTCCACTAATAGTCATGTAGTATACCTCTATATGCACAATATACATTATGGGAAGCCTCTTATCACACGCAAACTCCATCAGTTCAGGTTAAGTGCCTTACAGTTCTACATTCAACAGTACTTTCAGAGTTCATATCTTTGTTTTATTAAAAAAAAAACCAAACACCAACACCAGAAACAACCTTCCTCACAAACACAGTTACCAAGCATTCTGGCCAACAAATGATGCAATGACAAAAAATTGTTCTTCACTCTTGGCCTTTTTCATTTTCCCTTGGTTTTCTAACCAATTCAAGTGCGTTGCCACTTAGAAGATATTTGTTGCAGGATTTGTATTAGCCAGGGCAGATGACTGAGACTGATAAGCTATTCTGAAAAGTGCCTGATTAGGTGTGTTAGCTTCTGTAATGACTTGGTGTAAAGCAAAACAAATAGGTCATGTTGCCCCTTGCCTGCTCCTTAGCATGCACTCAAAATTGGCATCGTGTAATCACTGCCACCTGCTCATTCACTGGCAAGACAGAATAAGATGATGTGTTCTGGCAAATGGATGTCCAGCAGCTCAATCACTGACGCAGTAACAAAGACAAAAGGGAACAAATACGCATAAGAAAGCATCCCAGAGGGAAGCTTCCCTGTGATTGCCAGCACTGCCAGCCAGTCATTCTGTCCCACATCCCCCCTCTACTCCATCTACAGAGTCATGAGACTCAGTACCTCTGACTGGCTTTGTGGAGTCTTATAGATGATATATTTGAAAACTTGGCTAGTCTCAGAATAGTAGTTCTTGAAAGTGTTAATTTCTACTGCTCAGTGGCTAACTTCCAGGTCATACTTCCAAAGACTGACATCTTGACTTAATAATGGCATGGGATATTTAAAGAAGGATGTGCAGCAGTGACAGAAAAACCACTGCCATTTTAATAGAATTTCCAACCTAGTATCATTTATGTTGTGTACTCTTGTATATACTTATTCATGCCAGAATACAAAAAAAGGGCAGAAGTAAACCCTATCATAGAGACAAGATTCTAAGAAAGAAATGTTGGCTTTTTAAAATGTCATTCCTTCTGGGATTTGTTTTCCTTTAAGGAACTACATTATGATCTAAATAAATTGCTGCAATTATGGCTCTGATTCAGAAAAGCACTTCAGCACATATTTAACTTAAGCATGAACTTGGCATGCATACTCCTGAGAGCTGGCTTGTGATGACATTGCTGTAACTGAAGATAGAAACCCTACACCTTTTATTCAGTACACAGCAAAAGTAAAACTTTCATTTGAAAGCTTTACAAATTAAGTCACCTTTTGGCAAGTATATGCTCAGTATCATAAAATCCACTGTGCAATTGAGTTCACAACATTGTTTTTCCCAGCTTTTCTTTGACTTATCTTGAAATAGCTCTGTTGCATTGATGAGTACTACCCAGTTTTATCAAATGAACACTAGCTATTACAAGCATCCTTGAAGGAAAAAAATATAAATCAATTTATTTCACAAAATAACGCAATTCAAACTTAAACCACCATACCTACCCAAGACTGAAAATATTTTTGAGAAGAAAATTGGCCAAGAGCATTAAAATATGGCCAGGATAGATAATTGTGTGAAAGACTGAAATTTTAATCATACATAAACTCTAAAACATTTAGACCTCCTGTCCAGCTAAGCAATTAGCAAATAAATATTTGTTTAAAGTCCAGAAGACCTATCACTACTTTTAGAAAAAAAAATAATCCCTACAACAACATCTCAAATCTGAACCCTTTTAATATTTCCCACCTTTGACTTAAGGCACAGATATCCAGCTTCATCATTACCCACTTTAGGCTACTGTTATCTGAAAGAACAGATTGTCTTTGCCTTCTTCCCACTGCCAATGTTCAGTCCTCCAAGAAGTGCTATACAGAGGAAGGGCAGGACCCTGTAAAAAAATGCAATAGAGGAACAAATCAGCAAGGAGAGGTGTAATTTAGTAGAGACTTTGAAGGCACAGTAAATGTTCATAAAGGAAATAATGCAAAAAAATTTAGAGACAAGTGTCCAAAGTCTGTGTGACTGCTTTAGGCTGAATCCCTTAAACTTCTTCTCAGTGATAGCATTCTTCTTATTGCAGAATGTTGTTTCCCCAACCTGACTTTTAAACTTTTGGATTTTGACAGCACTCTGAGGTAAAGGTCTTCTCTGACTCATTAACTTCCCATGCTCCACTCTCTGCTCTTACGTTTAAAGTTTAAGAATTCATGTGGCAGCAAAGTCCTAATAACAGCACAATGATTTATGGCCAAAGGCTATTGAATAACTTCACATTTGAGTACACATTGGGATTTAAGAGAATTCTGATATATAATATTGAAGAACAGTGAGAGTCCATAAATAAAAAACATAGAGGCCAAGGACATAAATAGCATGCAATGCCTTGTATGTGAGGTTGTACAAGAAACAATATTCTTTAACCAGAATTCTACATTAGAGTCTGATTTCAGCTGCAATGGTATAACTTTATTTAATCCTATTACTTTTTTTTAAACTATAATCAATTTCTTTTTTTGTGTGTGAGAAATAAATTTGACACAAATGACACATGTGATATTATATCACTTCCTGTTCATGTGCCAAAAATAGAAATTGTTGTAACTAATGTGCCATGAATACTGTAACTGCTTGCTGTAAAAGTCTAACTCGGCCTGTCATCTGTCACTTCTTTACCCTTTTTATGAGACAATCAATAAAACTTGTCATGTTGTTCCTTTTTATGGCTCATTGAGCTCTTATCAAATACTCAGTGAACTATTGATTAATGGACAAACTGGGGAGTATCAGCTTTTACTCACCTTGAAACACTGTTTCTGTGAACAGTAAGACTTTAAAATACAACTTTGCAGAGGTTTAATTCTAGATTGTGAATCATACGTGGAAATTCAGATGTATCTTAGCATCATCAGTTATTCATCTCGGAGTGTTCTGGTCCATGAAATCTGCAATTAAAATCAAATGCTAAACAGAATTCTAGTCCTTTTATATGGTAAGTCAGGATTTTTCATTCCACTTAGATCAGTGCAGAAACACAACTGGGATCCATCAAAGCATAAATTTTATTTGGCTAGAAAGATTACGTGTTGCCAATTAAGTGATAAAATGTTAATTTTTTTGCATCTGGTTGCAAAGGAAACAAAGTTACTTTGGTCTTCTCTGAGCCAAGACAAACTGGAATTCTTATTCATAACCATAATTTTCTTTTACTACTTGTGCTTTTCTCCCCTCAGCTCTTCCAGACCCCTGCAGTCTTCATTAACCTCCACATTTATGTTCCCAGCAAAGGTTGCAACATTTTCTTCGTGAGACTTCAATATTTGCGCTCTAGCTGCTGAAGAAGATAAATTCCAGTAGTTGTTAAACAGGTTATATATTTATATATGTGGAAATAGGAGAGGTTACTGCTCTTCCCAGAACTTACAAAAAACTGAGACTTTAGTTTTTGTACCATTGCTTTTTCAGTGCACCATTTTAACATCTCTTTTTGTTGACATCAATAGTTAACGAGCCCATTTTGGTTCTTGTATACATGTGTGTATGATTGTACACAAAGCTCATCAGATGACTCTCTTTACAGTCTTTTCAGTTGGTTTTTTCCCCCCCTTCGGTCTTGTGTGATGTCATCATCAGATTTAATCTGTCTATTTTTTCTTTACTTTTTAAAAAAACCATTTTTATGCAATTAGCCTTCTTCCTCATTCTTTTTCAGTAAAGCTGCAGTATAGAGACACCTGCTGGGAAATGAATGAACAGAAACAAATGCAAATATCCATTATAATAATAATAACTTAAAAATAGTAATAATAACATATTTTTTTTTACAGCTTTCAAGATGGAAAGTATTGTCTAACCTTATCTTTATTTGATATTTTTCATTTCTGCAGAAACCCTGTTAACATGATCCAGAAACATTCTAGACAAGGTTGTTCAATTTGAACAGTTAATCTGACTGATTATAACAGATCTTAATTTATCCACGGGATTTCACATCTTTCCACATATTTTACTCTTTCAGTATCAATCAGAGAGAATCCTTATGATTGGACCCAGGAGTAAGCAATGCCTTGTGTCAAATCCTGTCCATTAATTTTAGAAGTTTAATTATTTAGGAAAATCAATTGCTAGATCTAATGATTCTATATAGCAAAAAAAGAGAAGAAAATATGACAAAATATTACTGAAACCCATACTGTGTCCAATATGTTCACACAAATTGATAGTTAAAGTTAATGCTTCATTTCAATCTTATATTGAAACTTTCCTCTCATATTAGATTATAATCCCCCTATTAGTCATATTATTCAATAAAATCTTCATTGGTCAGAAAAGCCAGGATAATGTACTTGGCTAATAACTATTCTATTATTGTATAATGATTTTGGTTATAAAATATATATAATATATTGAATAACTTATTTATTTAGGCATCTGATGGTAAACAGTAGGGGTTTTGTTGTTTACTCTTTTCTGTAGTTTCTGTCATAATTCGCAAGAAAATAGCTTCCTACTTTGCTTCAGAAGTCTCCTGAGAATAAGTACTCTAGCACATGCTCCAAAACATTTGCAATGATAGCTCCATGTGCTTATAAGTTAATACATTCCTGAAAAAAATCATTCTAGCAGTTAATATTTTATGAACAGTTTCCTAAAAAAATAAATCTTATAAACAATTTAATATAAAAACTATTAAATTTTTTTTTTTTTAATTTCGCCACCAGTGGGAACAAATAACATTTTCCAAATGATCGGACTCAGGAATAAATTCACAAAAGTATTCTTATGCTGCAGTGTCTTGTATTACAGTTCTTGGCTTGAGGCATCTTGCTATCGGTGGAAATGACAGCACTGAATTAGGCATTTTCTTAGGAATGAGAGCTGAGGAAGATTCATCACTTACTTGAAGGAATTCAACCATGTTTCATTCTACCTCTTAGCTAAGAATGTTGATCCCCAGACTGCAGGACAGTCTGGTACACTGGCCTCATGCATCCTCCACTTTCTACGGAGCCTGAGCTGGCCTGGGGAGGATCGTGCAAGAGCCTGCCATTAAGGCTCAGTAACAAGCGCACTGTGGAAGGAGAAGCTTCAGTTCAAACTGTTCTCCAGTTAGTGTGCTAGGTTTAGATATGTGGGAATCTATTATGATGTGTGGAGCAACTTCAACAGGAAAGAGTGTTTTGGAAACTTGACAGAGCAACACATTTATGTATGGGCAGTTTGCCCCAGTAAGAATATTAATAAAAGGAAATTTTCAAGTGTAAATAAAGAAAACAAGTTCTCACCACAGCTACATGAAATATTGTTATTTTATATGAAGAACACATAATCAAGGTGAGTAATTAGTTCTCCAATACTTAGATTCTCAAATGAAACCCGGCTCGATACCTTCAGCTATATATGAGCCAGAAAGTTCCTGAAACTACTTCCCAAGTGTTTCACTATCAGTCACTTTAATGGAAGAGTTCAGATACTTTGCAAACCATTTAATCGTGTCCTTTGCAACTTCCTTCTAAACTTATAAATATACCTTATTATGCCCCAATTTTTTTTGTTGCTTAATTTCTTCATTTTTTCTGTCAGTGAATCTTCTGACTCCATTAATTCTTGATATCTAATAAATAGCTACGGAAAGGGTGGTATTAATTGTTATTCCCGCAATGATCTCTGTGATAAACTTGAGTCAGGACTAGAACAAAGAAATCATTTCTTGCCCAACCCAGCATTTGTTGAAAAAATACTTCCTCCCATAAAGTGAGATGCTGTTTTGTTACCTTTGGAGGTGATTTTCATGCGGCAATATTCAGTGTATATGTATCTATCATATGAGTTAAATGTTCTTCTTCACCTATTTTTTATTTAAGCTTCTCATATTTGGTATATTTTATCAACCTTTTTTGGGGGGGTGAGGGGGGGCAGTTGCCTGCTACTTAATTCCTTTGCTTGACGTTCCAGTGTTTTTCTAGGCTGTACCTCTTGGATATCAACCTACCTACTACCAATTCATGTATAATTTCTGTCCCAGGTTGCAGTGACAGCTACAATGTTACATGTGTCTTAGTGACATCCTAAGTAGAAGTCTGAATTCAAAATATATTTTCTTGTCAACTTTACTTCAGTGTCTAGTTTAAATAGACTCCCCAGACAATGTCACTTTGTTGCTTCAGTAATATAAGGTAGGACTTTAGATAGCAAGAAATGAAGAGCACCAAGCAACCTTCCTAAAGGCTTTGAATTTATAAATTTTTCTAATAATCTGAAATTGGAAGATTCATGAGAAACTTGTCTTCCTTGATATCTATTCTGTTCATTCTGAGAGGGTAGTCAGATTTTACATACGTGGGGAAAAGTACAGACTTTACGTACACAGATCTAAAAATCTATACATACATAAAAATATTTGTGTATGCACACACATATAAACATATATACATGTATATATATATAAACTATCACTAGATAAGCTATCATATAAAGTGCAATAATCAAGCTCTTTGAGAAGTGAGTCATTGAGATAATCTATTCTGTTATTTTAATTTTACATGTACACACTTCTATTTCAAGTTGTTTCTGCATATTTCTCGTGACCAGCAACTTCAGTGTACAGCATTCAAAAATAATATATTTTTTTGTTAACATTCCTACAATAATAATGATTATTTTTTGGGTAGTGTACAACAAGGCTAAGCTCCATTGTGGAGGGCTTATTAGCATTACTTTCTTCCCTGAAGTTTCTTATTACTTCTTTTTTCAAAAGTACATATTAATATATATATTCACAGATCATTCATAAATTTAATATTTTCTAATCATTCTCTACAAAAAGGAAACTCCATGTATATCGGAGTGTCAGGACCCTAGTAGTATAAATTGAAGAAATAGTTCTAAAAGTAGTTAGATTTCTCTATCTTAAAAACTATAAAAAACCACTATATCTCAGCTTAATGTAAACTGGCATTTTTAAGTTAACCAGATAACTTTAGTTGGGAGTAATATCTGAGCACAACCACATAGATAAAAGAAGTTTACCACTATTCCATGTAGTATATGAAATATAACTTGTCAACATATGACTCTGTGGCAGACTTTAACATCAGTTTTAAAAATGATGCAACATAAGGCAGAAGACAATAGCTGACTTGATAGTACATGAGAACTGAGACAAAACATTTATTGTTAACTTTTTTTAAAGCATGTGATTAAGAAAATTAATATTTACAGCATTTAAAGTCACCTAAGAGACCAATGTAATCAACATCTTGGGTCAGCCACTGGATGATTTACCAGTACAGAAGAATACAAGCTAGTTCATCTGTTACCAACTTTTTTAAAACAGCTGCTGTGGTGAAACCTAAATATTAACATACATAATATCTATTTTTATTTAATAGCAACAACTCTGCAGAAAGCCCTGCTGAACTCTGAAATGTATGCATAAAAACCACCTTGAATTCACATTTTGTTTATAAGTCCAGGATACTTTTATTCTCTTCTGTACCAGATGTTACTTCAGAAAGTTTGGATAGCTACTACTTTAGCATTAATATTATTTCTCAGCTCCTTTTCCCTTTCTTGTAACTGAGCAGGGGTCCTGTTGTTTTTGTTCTCCTCCAATAAACTTTACCATACGTGTAAAATAAAACATGAAAATAAGACAGTTCTGTGAAATTGCTTCTTGTGCTGGTGTGATTAAGAAGACCACAGAAAACATTATCTGAACAATAGCAGCAAACTAATTGTTTTACAAGTTATTTTAAATGTATCCTTACTTCTCTTAACTAAGATAATATTTAAGCTCCCTATTTTATGTTCTCTGACAGTATTTGGGAGTTCAACTGATATTCGGCTTGCCACAATGGGGCTAAAGGCTAGTTAATAATGTCTTAGAGCTGAGAGGGCAACAGTTCACCCTGACACCAGTGCCATTTCTAGCAGGGCTGCTTCTTTAGTTCCAGCACCACATTTCAATCCTAACCTGAAGACTCTCACCTGAAATGAGTTTAATAATATTGATTCTGTGCACCCGAAAAGAATTGGACATTACTGCTCCTGATTCAGCTTCACTGATGGTAGGCGTTAATGAGTAACCTGAATAAATTAGTGGAATAAACCCTGGAGCTGTTGGTCTTGCAACAAAAAGAATACCTTTGCATCAGTGCGGATATTTCTTAAGCCTGTGTTAGTATGTTCTTATAGGTTTTTCTTATATATGTATGCAATGTTCTAACAATCTCCTTAATCAAATAGATCCTGGACTGCATTCATGTAATCACAACATTAGGTGAAATTCGTATCCTTCTTGATAGCAATATACATAGTGGAATTATGTTCTCAAAAGGCAGTAGAGAACCAAAGTCCAGATGAGGGACCTAAGTCTAAATAGCCATTTAAGACACAAACAAAGCTCTTCACTGAACTCTATTCTTGATCTCAGTTAAGGTCAAAGCCTCTGTATTACTTGGAAATAGATTGTTTTGTCCACTACAAAATCAAGAAAGGAAAGTTATTTCCTGTGAGTAGACACCTATTGGTTTATTATTATACCTCTTGAAGAAAGTGAAAAATGTATTTGTCTCCAACATCAGCCAGAGGGATTTGAAGTGTCTTCTTGTTGCACTAACACATTAAATAAAACCCAGTTTTAAACATAATGGCTAGTTGATTTAGGATTAAAATACTTAAGAGTTCACAAAATCCATGTGCCTTTTTAGAAAAAATATTTGACACAGATTTTTCCATATTCACCATGGTCTTTATTGAATGACTCAAATGCTGTTTAGTACAGCTAAAGGCATCCTTTCACAGTATAATTTTTTCTCTCCTCTTCACTACAGTCTTTAAAATAGCATAGTACAGATATCCTTGTGATTTACAAATGGAAGAAAGATTTGAGACCATTGGAAAGCCTCACATATTACAAGAAATTTTGTACCAATGAGCTAATGCATAAATTTTAAATATAGCAATATTATTTTATATATTATTATTTAATATTTTAATGTTATATTAATATAATAATTTCGAAATGTTAATGAAATATATTTTTTTATTTTTAATTTACCAGAAAAAAGCTAAAAGAAATTGCAGCCAACCGAACTAAAGAGAGTGTTGGACATTCTTTACAGCAGGATTAAGCTTACAGGTTTTATGAACTATCCACAAAATTAAGTATGTTTTATTTGTATCACAGCCCTGTGATAATCCTTTCCATAGAATGGTGTGTGTGTGTGGATGTGTGCAGGTATCTGTACATACACCAGTCCTTTGATGACGGAAGTAGAAAATGAGTGTTCCTGGACTGTGAAAAGAGCACAGAGTATAATATTCTCAACATTTTCAGGAGAGTGATAGTAAAACAACGTGTTTATTTTGATCCTGTAAACAACCACATGACATTTTAGTCGAGGTAATATGCGTTTCCTAATGTAAGTAAAGTGGCACATCTACGTAAGTGTTTCTATGGCTTTATGCACATAACTGCAGAAGCTGAACCAATTTCATATGACTTTAGTTTACCTGTTTTACTTACTAGCAGAATGGATTGGATACTTATTCATCTAAAATATAAAAAAACCAGAGTATTTATTGTTCCTGTATCACTGGTTTGTGAATAATTCTTACTTTGAAGTAAAAAGAATCCAGGCATTAAGTTTTCAGCACAAAGAACCTGCAGGAAATGAAGGACAGGAGATATTAAATGAAGTAAACACCTATTTTATCTTTTCAGTTCAAGTGATGTTGCACTGCAGAATTTTAACCACAACTTTACAGCTGTCCTGGACCGTGCTGGTGGAGTAGATTAGCTTTACTGTATGTGTAAATATGTACACACTTATTTTTAAGCTCTTCCTTTAGAATAATTTTTCAGGATCATCCCCCATTTATTTCTGCAAAGTTTTCCGTCTCTACTAAGTTTAGCAGCAGGAAACAAACACCAGCACAAACAAACTTGTTTCCTAGTCTAACATATTGGAAAATAACAACCTACGCTTTTGTGTTTGATTGGCCTTGGGTTAATGTGTTGATAATAACACATTACCACATACGCATATAACAAATATAAAATATGTAAAAATATGTAACATAAATGCTTTGCACATATCTCAGATCTCTAGGAAAGAATTCCTCAGAAAAGAGTAAAAAGCAACATGTTTCATTCTTATTAATAGTTACTTGTTCAGTTTTAATATCACAATTAGGAAGTCCCAAGACTCAATGCGAGATGTAAGACAGTATTGTGACTCTGATCACTTTTCTTAGAAGAAAATTGCAAGCTAAGGACTAATTCTGTGCTTGGGGTGTTGTTTTGCTTTTTACCTGAAAGACGAGAACTTCAGTTCACAGAGTATCTGCCCAGCAAAGTACAGGTAAAGAAAAGCACATGCTTTAAATACAGAACTCAGCACTTTGCTCCTTTATATTATGTTGGGGGTTTTTTAACAACAGCTATTATCAGGACCAAACTTCCAATGACTGTTTTTAAGCATATAAACAGATATATCATATGTTATCTTAAAACATTTATGAATGTATATTGGCCTATATATTCTGTGGTTGGGTTAATAAGACTACACACTATAGTTCAGTAAGGAATTATGAAACAAATATTCATTCTGACATAAGAGTGCCAGTCATCAGATTTAGGATGTCTTACTGAAATGTATCCCTCTGGGCTTTCCATTTCATGGGGAAAAATCCAAACAAATAAATTCAAGTCTTTTTGATACGTTTCACATTATCAAGTTAAGAGGGGACTTGAAGAGATCTTCACAAATATTCATGTACATTTAATGTTATTTTCTATTAAAATGAAACTATTGGACACAATTTAAATGAAATATTTCAGTGTTTCAAAATAAGAATTGAGCTAGAAGTGAGTTGTAGAAGAAATTCCTTTTTCTGACAGATTTCATTAAACAGGTTTGCCTGTACCAACACAAGCTATGTTTACATTGCAATTCCAGTTGGGACTGTAGGACACGTTGACATACTTAGTTAACAATCCTATCTGAGATAATGATATCCCTAGTTGCAGATTTACTTAGATGGATATTCCAATCCTGTTTACATGTAGAATATATGTCCTGGAGTCACATCTACTTATTTCAGCCTAGACAGAGCTACTAGTCAGGGAATAAATGTGTGTCACTGCGTTTTTCTTAGAAATTATATAGATACATAATTATCAAGCATACATTAATTTATAAAATATGTAGCAAAATATAACAATATTTATTACATTGGTATAAAATCTGTATTAATAGCCATTAAATTTCTGTGTGTCAAGACTATACACAGTTAAAAGAATAGTTACATGCTCTCAAAGTAAATATCTATCATGTTATAGAACAGATATATTGCCACACTCACACTAGTTATATTCCACTAGAGCTGGCTTGTCTTCACTAGTGAAAGACCTTTTATCATTATTTACACATATTAATTTTACACACACTAGACTTTTTGAGGCTTCTACATATCTGCATGAGGAAATATGTTTAGGATAGTCGTGGACCAATTTTTGTCTGTTGTATCTAACCTGACTTGTGACAGCTCAGTATAATAGCAATTGATCTTGGCACGGTTTAGATTGCAGAGATTTGTTAACAAACACCGTAATGGTGCAAGGGCCATCTTTTTTCTGTCTATCTGCAGCTATGCCATTCCCAATGCCATCCCTGTACCATTAGTAATGACGTTCTTTACACAAAACAAAAATCTCACATTATTAAATCATGGATAAAGAATTGACATGACATTTACTTCTTCTAGTTAACCAGGAAGACCTTTAGCTTTGCAGGAGAAATAAGAGAAAGCAGTTGAAATCCCCAATAGTACAGAGGATGGAAGAAAGAGATGAATTTACGGACAATAATACAGCTGACTTTCTGAGTGGACTACCTGAATTCAAAGGTGTAACAACTCAAAGAAGCATGAACCCTCAAAGCACCTGCAGTACATAACAGTTGACTGCATAGATGAAGAATTGGTATTCTTTAGTGACTTTCTCTGCCATCAGCACTTCCCAGGCAGCCAGTCTAAACAGATTTAACTAGAGGCACAGTGAGGTCCAATGAAGAGGTATTCGTTAGCATTCAATGCTAAATTAGCTACCAAATAAAGGATAGTCTTATTAGCACGCTCCTTTATCTCGTGCCAGTGCTTCCCAACAGGACAAATTAATCCCTCTGGGGCACACGGCTAACATACCTTTACTGGTTTAACACCTGAAATAGCTCATTTGGGGTCAGTTAGCTCTATGCAACTGTTCATTGTACCACATTAGAATATACTGTGACTAAAGGAGCAATAACTGAAAAACTGCCAGGATTAGACATTGTAGAGGAAAATACAAGAGTAGCAAAACGTCCTGTCTATAGTGAGGCTGTGATTAAGCTGGACAGTATTTCAGAATTTAAGATTGACAGACGTAGATGGAAAAATCTACAGAAAATGTGCCAGAATTGAGTGCTCCTTTTGGGTGAAACCAGGTTCTTTTCAATACTTCTGATCCACCCTAGCAGTGACTCTAACACTTCAAGGTGCCACAATGCAAGTTAGCCATAGTGAAACAAATCTACTGAAAGGGAAAACCAGTTAAAAAAATATATCTACAAGGAGTGCTGTCAGAGAGCTTCTGAGGCCCTGCTCTTCTGCTGAGTTGACTATGTCAGAATTTCACGGTCAATTACAGAAGTTCACTACTGGTAGGGCACCTTTGACTCCAGAAAGAATAAAAATGTTTGAAGAAATCAAGTTCTGTAGGAACTGTGCAATCGAACAGTGATTCATGTTTTCTGATCCAAATAAGCCCTTATTTTTTGCAGATTTAATTTCGTCTTAGCCTGAAAAGAAATCTATGTTTCTTGAGTTAATTCCTTGCAGTGAGGAAGGACAGGAGAGTTGGAACACTTTTCTTTGGTTCTATTATTAAACAGTAGACTGTGGGAATAAGTATGTGCAGAAAATCATCCTACAAGCTCTGTGATATGGGTGTAGCTTATAATGAGAGATGAAATACACAAGAACTAAGACTTTTTACGTAAATAGATCTGGGATGAATTATGTAACAAATTCTTGCTAGATGGAATTTTACAGCAATATAGTCTTCGTATTTGTGCACCTTTTTTTTTTTATAATGATGAGCAATTTGTGGTAGAAACTAAGGCAAAGAAAATATGTAGGTTGGATATTTAATCATTGCTTTTGTAGAAAGAAGCAAATAGATCATGATTTATAACACTGTCCCAAATTATGTCAAGGTTTAGAGCAGGCTGAATCATATGAAAAAATCTAACTCTTAAAATAAATAAAAAATGCAAACCCTCAAACACTTCACTTCCGATAAACCTATTTTAAAAATGCAACTAACAGTATTTAGTTAACAGTTTTCAATCATCTTCGGTAGCTGTATACCATACAGAATGAAACCTCTTATTTTCAGCTCTTCATTTGACTGGTCTATTTAGGCATTCTTAATCTATTTTCAGAAAATATGGTGGAAGAAAATTGTTCTTCTGTGTTCTTCTAAGGAGCTTGTCAGTGGCCAAAAGCCAAAGGCCAAAGGCTATTTATGTGGACAAGAATTAAGGACAGCTATGTCAGAGTACAAAGTCTCTGAGGCAGCCAATTTTTTTTCTAACTGACAGCATGCGGTCCAGTGACAGTGTTCTACATATAATTTCTACCTTAGTTACATATCTCCTGTTTGACCTCAATTCATCAGGAAGGGTAAAATGCATTTCATCTATTTTTCACCATCTTCAAATACTTGGTAGCAACAATGATAAACAAGTGATGCCAAAGTAGTTTCATATAAAAAGTATTTAGTCTCAATTCATTAATCAGGCTGTCTCTGTGGCCCATGGAGAGGTAGGCATTTCCAGAGGGCAAGTCCTGCCATTCTAAAATATGTGTCAAATTTGCTGAGATGAATCATATTTTGGAACATCTTACTTTCCTTTGGCTCAAGAAGTGCTCATACGACTAGCTTAGAATGCATGTCTAATTTATAAAAAGGCTAAAGACAAATAAGATAAATCATATTATCAATCCATTTTTCTGTATATAGGACCCTTCTGTAAAACAGGAATATGAGCTTTAGAGCTGTAAGAAGAGGAGCTTGGAGACTACTGTCTGAGTAGTTATTACTGCCTAAGGCAGATAGACATCTAAATATAACATTTAACACATACTGTCCTGACCCTACTTAGGACACGTAGAAAGTACTGTAATACAAACAATAGTATCAACTAGTAGTCCTTAAAAAGAAAAGAAATTACAACTATTTAAATCCATCTCTACACTTAATGGAGAATGACACTATGTAGATGAAATTTCTTCGGCAAACATTTAGATACTAGAGACTGACTGGGGATACAGGCAGTTTAAAATCTTACATCATTCAGGAACACCAATTTGCCAAGAATACAACTGAAGGCTTGTTGAGGAAAGTACTCAGGCAATTTAAATGAGAATTTCAAGGCATGAGAGATGGTTAGAGCTCTAATTAAAGGGATAGCCAAGTTATAAAGCTTGAAGTGAAGTAGCAAAAGCAATAGGACATTAATTAATTTAGTTATACATGACAATAACATGAAAATCTGACAACTCAAACAGCTGTCCAAATTACTGTACATATGTGCTACTCTGATTTTTACAAAATCACACACATACATTCAGATTATGAGTCTGCAGAGGATTCTGTGAGCACAAGAAAATATCAGGGCAAACAGAAAAATTTCAGGATAGGGAAAAATTAGCATCATACCTCTGGGGAAAAATATACATGCAAACTACTGAATACCAGAGCAGAAACAGAGAGGTTTGATGACTGAATATAAGCTATAAAATCTATAAAGAGATCAGGAGGACTACAGAAAGTCACTGGAGCTTTCAGGAACCATCAGCACCAGAAGAAAAGCTTGATTTGTTTCTTCGTTCCTTCCTCTTTGTAAAACCTCTTACAGTGCACTATTTATTCCATTCAGAATCTCGCTGAATCTAACACTAGATTCTGTGCCAAAACAAGTAAGAACATTTCATCAAGGTCTGTTTTGTTTTTTGCATATAATTTCTAAAAACTAGTGGGGAAAGGTATAAACAATGTATTATGCACTTGGTAACCAGGCATTTAGTAACACATTACCTTTTAATCTAAAAATTCATTAGCTAACAGCCAGTGTTTGGGCAAATTTTGCAGCAGCCAAAGACTTACAAAAAAAAGGAGATTGGCTAAGCAAAACCAAGGATAATAAAAACCAAAAGGTTTTCTAAATTACTCTTGCCTGTGTCATTAAATTTCATATTGTGCATGGAATCTGAATACATCACTTTGTTCTGCATGACAAGCAGAAGTGAGCATTCATACATTACTCAGCCACTTAATTAAGAGCCTGGGATATTTGCAGTTAGCAGAAACTAATAAGGGAATCACATTTAAATTCAAATCACTCCTCAGGGTAGCTGTCTGCAACATAAGCAAAGCTTACTGGGTAGATGTTCCACTAAATGCTCAGCTAAAAGCTTAGTTTTACTGTATTTGTGAGTAAAGAATAATTCTGGGTTTGATTAAAGGTAAGAGTAAAATAAACAAATCTGTTTTGGATTTTCAGGTTATGTTTTGTCTCAGTTATTTTTAAATTCCAGTATGTCTGTTACTTTGTATAATAAAATAAGAGTGTGATTTAGGGCTTTACTAGCACAAAACAGGAGATTCTATAAAACGTCAGCTGGGCTTACCTTACACATGGTATTTCAAGACGTTTTGCAGGAATAAGACCTACTGCAGACAGCAAGCAGCAAGCCTAGCAGCCTTAAGGAAACAAAATCCATGTACTGGTACATTATGAGCCATGTCACAATTCCAAAAACTTATTAAATAAATGAAATTTACTGTACTTTTTGTTCACTACTGAGCAGCTTGTTTTACATTTTATTTGGGAACTCCAACTCTTACAGAATTTCAGATTTTTTTCTATAATGGACCAAAAATAAAGTAGTAAAGACAGTAGTAGTAAGTATAAATAAAATATCATTAGCCAGGAATATTGTCATTGATGATGTGCAGATGACCCTGCACCACCTTCAGACCATTGCCAGGGGCCTCACACCAGTTCTAATCCTTTCTTTCACTTTTCTTTAGAGGACATCTGAAAACTCACAGGAGAAATGTGTTATTAATTATTTTTCTGCTTTAAAAGTTGCAAACAGGGAAAAAACAATGCCAATAATTTTTCAATAAAACAAAACAATTTAAACTAGAAAAATATTACATCAATCAAAAAAACCCCAACCAACCAAGCGTCAAAATCTTTCATACAAATTTTCAGCATGAGAAAAATTGTCACATCATAAATGTAAGCAACAATGAATATTTAACGTTTACCACAGTGTTAGGGGGGGTTTATATCACAATGGGTGCATTCTTGCACAGCATGCAAGTATGTTTAAGCTAGCTCTGAATGAGTAAAAAAACTCAAACATTTCAGCAACAGAAAAGTAGTGCTTCTAGCCTAGCAATGAATCACTGCTGTAAGCACTATTTCACTCCTTGCTGCCTATCAACAATGTACGTGTTCCCTGTTGGCCACCTCATCCATACTTTGAGTATGTGTAACTGACAACATAAAATATCCTTTCTTCTGTGACCTTTCCACACTTTCACTAAGTATAAGGTGTCTTTTTTCTTTTCCTCTGAAGTTATTTTCCCAAGGTTCTTTCTTGCTGGTCTGGGAGTTCAGCATTTCTGAGACTCTCAGCTTCTTCTATATTTGAAGTATTACATTTAAAGTACTTACATTTTGGGTTATTTTTAAATGATTTGGAACTTCAATGCAGGTCATTTACAATTTTTAATACATTTATGAGGGAATCTGCAACATATTTGATGTTTTGAGATTTTGCTTTACTATACCATGTGTTGTCCTCAAAAGCATGTTTTATTTATTTACTTTATTTTGTATATGGCATTTTTAAAAATATCATTTCTTTATGGCTACAATGGCCAAAGAAGACTCTAGACTCACAGTTTCCTGGAATACTCTGGTGCCATACAGGAATTGTACGGCATTTTCAAGGATTAAATCTTTATTTCTCACATTCCTGGGGATGCCTGTGCTAAGGTATGCATCTATGCAGTGAAACGGAGTAGTGTAGACAGGTTAGCATTAAGTGTTAAAAAAGTCTGCACCAAAATTAGAGGTAGTTTGATTGCACCAGTGTGATTATGTGCACTCAGCATTTATGAGTGGTCTGACATATTTCTGCAAATGCAACATCACTCCAGCACCAACCTGTTGCTTTCAGATCTGAGCTTTTATCACCACGTTAAAGCTCCCTTGTGTGCTTCTCTATATAGTGTTGGTTGGAACCAGAGATTTCTGTATCCTGTTCAAACGCACAGTGCAAGCAAGCCTTCAGAGGATAGGGATGTATTCTTACTCTTCCTCTGCTCATAAAGAAACAGAGGAACAGAGAAATAAAAGTGCTTTAGGAATCATTCTTTTTCAGCCTTACACTTCTACCACCTGCAAAAATTATGTCTGTCCAATAGCATTTGGTGACAGTGAAATCAGCAACAGAACTGTGATCGAGTGCAAATTTGACTCAGGGCAAAGCTTAGAAGAGCTACTTCAAAGGCCAACATTTCTTAAACAGCTGTTCTCCTATGTCATAACTGGGAGAGATTAACAAGTTTGAAGTCAACTGAGGAAAAACTGTTCTAGTAGAAGTATCTTGTCAGTAGATCAGGATACATCCTGTAATCTGCTAACCTTAGCAAAACTGTGTAAGTAGACTAAGAATTTAGCTTTCTGCATTCTGTAAATCAGGTTTATTTTTCACCATTTAGTTTTTCTGTGACAATACACAAAACACGTCATAATACATCTTGAAAAGTCTTGGAGCACATAGTTTTGAAGTAGACTTTCACATATTATGTCAAATACAGCCAAAACACAAAAGACCCCCACTGTTTGAACTTCACTTTCTTTCTTTGGCTCTCCTTCTACTTCAAAAGAAGTCAAGAAAGTGCATCACCTTGTAGCCCAATAGAACAAATAAGCCTTGAGCTACTTATAGATATTGGCCTGATGTTTCGCTTTCTTAATGCTAAGCATTTTCAACCCTTTATGACACTTGTCTTTTCTCTAGTGCAGTAAAAAATAGAGAAGAGCAAGAGGGGTGCTCGAGCTGGTTGAGATGGGAAACCTATCACTTGGCAAAGGAAAGAGAAGTAAGAAAAAAAGCAGGGGGAATCTGCCTTCTCATTTTCAGGATTAAAGGAATGGTATGAGGAGCAATGCAGGATGTACAACTGAGAGGAGAAAAAGTGCTTTTCTACCTTTTAGTTGATTGATTTTATTTGGGAGAACATACAAACACTTGATGTGGAAGGAGAAGTGTGAAGATTTCGGAAATAATTGGGACAAGGTAGGTAATACTTGCAAGTGACTGTGAGGTTCAGCCTTGCCTGTGATCATTTCACAGGCAAACTTGTATGCACATGGACATTTTATTTTCACTGGCGTATAAAAATAGCAGTTCTTTGTATGAAGATACTTATTTTCTTCCATAGCAGGGTATTTGTATGGAGAGAAGACTGCTTGAAAAGAATGCTACTTGATGTTGAAAGTAGTCATAGAACACAAAAGAGGGTATGCAGCCTGAGCAACTAGTAACAGGTTTTTTCTCTATCCAGAACATTCAACCAGTGCTCATATCCTACAGAATAATTCATCTGGTTTACAGTTTGCTCCTGAATGCCTCCTTTGGGGCAGAAGGGGTAGGGAGAGGGAGTCCCGACAGCTCTTCCCCAGTGTGTTGTTTACTGTAATTCACTTTCTTTTCAGCTGCCATCCTCCCCAAGGAGGAGAAATGAGCTTACCTGTGCTTAGCTGGGAAACAGCAAGGCAGGAAACTATGTACACTAGCTCTGTAGCTAGGGAGGGACCACAGCATACCTTTTCCCTTAGCACTAGCAAGAGCGTTACGAGCTTTCAAGCCACATAGGCTGAGCACAACTAGTTACAAGCACAGGTCGTAATTATCCCTACGTTAAAAAATGCATAAACTTTAGATAGATGCTGCTAATTAACAAGCACATTTGCACAGATCAAGACCAATTAACATATCATTAAATAACTTAGTTTATTTGCATTCAAGTTTGGCTCTATACACCAACTTAACTCACAAAGAAAAAAATACATATCTGCTAGGGTTAAGTCTGGCATTTCTTTTTGTGAGATTTTATGTGTTCCTACTACTTTTTCTGTGTAGTCTAGTTAAAGAAAATACATTTCTCCAGAAAGAGATATTTTAGAGAATGCCAGCAAGCAGGTTGAGGATATCTATCATGATTTTTAACTTGTGCAAAATTATCAGATCCTAATAACTCAAATTCTGCATGTGTCTATGGCTTGTGCAGCAGAAACACAAGGTTGTCCAACCACATGACTATTTCAAAGGGATAATTTAGGCTTCAGAGTAATTTGTATATTTTTGGCTAGGTCTAAACTACCTGTAGGAGAATATCTCTGTCAGAAATAATAGAACATAGTTTCAAAAGAGTAGTTGTTGCTCAGTAAGGAAAAATAAAAGGAATAATGTGAAGTTTACACCATATTCTTAATCTCCATCTTGGTTCCTATGGTTAGAAAGTCCTTTATGGACCAGCTATTTAAAAACTGCAATGGGATACACCAATTAAAAGTACTCTTTATCCATAGTGTTTCAAAAGAAGTCTTTATGCATAGATGTGGTAAAAAATTAGTCCTTCACAGTTAAAGTGGTCAGCCAGTGAAACACTGACATTTAACAGTTTCAAGAAGTTAAAGTTGTGGACCGCATTTGCACTTTAGCATGAAGCTAAATCTAAGGCTCAGTTTATGGCAACCTTATTACTGCTCTAATTTTAGAGCTGGAGGTGAGCAGTACTCTGAGCTTTCATCCCTTTTCTTTCCTGTTACTCTTGCAGAATCCTTGAGTACCTAAGTAAAGAGGCCTGAAAATTGATTTTCCGTGCCACTTACACAAAATACAGGAGATCAACACCTGATTGAGCATTACAATTTTATTTCAGTATAACTTACTGTATTTCTCATTCAGAAACATTTCATAAAATCATAGAATTGTTTAGGTTGGAACAGGTTTTTGAGAAGATCAAGTCCAACCATTAACCTAGCACTGCCAAGTCCACCACTAAACCATGTCCCTAAGCACCACATCTACACATCTTTTAAATACCTCCAGGGATGGTGACTCAACCATTTCCCTGGGCAGCCTGTTCCAATGCTTGACATCCCCTTTCTGTGAGGAAATTTTTCCTAGTATCCAATCTAAACCTGCTCTGGTGCAACTTGAGGCCATTTCCTCCCATCCTATCACTTGTTATTTGGGAGAAGAGATCGACTCCCACCTCGCTACAACCTCCTTTTAGGCAGCTGTAGAGAGTGGTAAGGTCTCCCCTCAGTCTCCTGGTTTTTTTCTGGGCTAAAAACCCCAGTTCCCTCAGCTGCTTCTCTTAAGACTTGTACTCCAGACCCTTCACCAGCTTCGTTGCTCTTCTCTGGACATGCTCCAGCACCTCAATGTCTTTCTTGTAGTGAGGGGCCCAAAACTGAACACGGTATTCAGGGTAGGGCCTCACCACTGCCAAGTACGGGGGGACAATCACTTCTCTAGTCCTGTCGACCACGCTATTCCTGGTACAAGCCAGGATGCTGTTGGTCTTCTTGGCCACCTGGGCACACTGCTGGCTCATATTCAGCAGGCTGCCAACCAACACCCCAGATCCTTTTACGGCAGGCAGCTTTCCAGCCACTCTTCCCCAAGTCCGTAGCACTGCATGGGGTTGTTGTGACCCAAGTCCAGGACCCGGCACTTGGTCTTGTTGAATCTCATACCATTAACCTTGGCCCATCAATCCAGCCTGTCCAGATTCCTCTGTAGAGCCTTCCCACACTCAAGCAGATCAATACTCCCACTTAATTTGGTGTCGTCTGCAAACCTACTGAGGGTGCACTTGATCCCCTTGTCCAGATCATTGATAAAGATATCGATAAAGAAAACTGGCCCAATACTGAGCCCTGAGTCACACTGCTTGTGACCGACCACCAACTGGATTTAACTCCATTCACCACAACTCTCTGGGATTGGTCGCCCAGCCAGTTTTTACCTGGTGAAGCATGTGCCTGTCCAAGCCATGAGCAGCCAGTTTCTCCAGAATGCTGTTGAATATGGTGTCAAAAGCTTTACTAAAGTCTAGGTAGACAATATCTACAGCCTTTCTCTCATCCACTAAGTGAGTCACCTTGTCATAGAAGGAGATCAGGTTAGTCAAGCAGGACCTGCCTTTCATGAACTCATGCTGACGGGGCCTGATCACCTGGTTGTCCTGTATGGCACTCAAGATGATCTGCTCCATAACCTTCCCCAGGACTGAGGTCAGACTGACAGACCTGTAGTTCCCTGGGTCCTCCTTCCAGCCCTTCTTGTAGGTGGCCATCACATTTGCTAACTTCCAGTCAACTGGGATCATCATGCCTTCTTGTTCTTACAATACTACCCAGAATACTCTCTTCAGGCTCTTTGCAATTGAAAGTATATTTTTAAAGTATTTTTAATTGTGTTTTTTATCGTACCCATGTCAAAAAAAAACCCCACCATCTTTCTGGGAATGTGTATTTTACTTCACCAGTTCCTTTTAATCACATTGGCAATGTTTTATTTCCAATTAGTTAATCTTCTGCAGTTACATGTAATGTCCATGCTGTATTGTGTCAAAAAAAGATAAAATGAATTCCAAAACAAGATTAATTAAAACATCTGAAAACTTATGTTACATATTAATGTGTAAAAAGGCATAATTCCTAACAACTAGTGTTTTGACCTGAAAAAAAAATTGAATAAATGCATTACTATTAAATTAATGTCATACTTAGTTGTTCTGTTCACAGATGTCAAAGGACATGAATAGTACTTTCTTTATTTGCAGATGGAAGAACTGAATCATAGAAACTGACGGGTGTCTAGTAGGTTAACCTGAAGATTCAGTGCTTTTTTTTCGGATGTTGCCCACATTGGCCTGCAGTGACTTATGGTAACAGGATGATTCTGTTTATCTCACAGAATGCCACCTGCAAGGTGCTGAGCATAAATCTCTTACAGGTAAAGGATGTAATTATGTCCATGAATTCCACCAGGACAACTCTCATGCATAAATTTAACCCCAAACTGAAATGTGTGTAGACTCAGACCTTGACGAGCTGCATTTTATTTTATTCAGGGCACCAGCAAAATATCAATGTACTTCTGAGATGCCATGTAAGTTCTTGGAACAGATTTTAATGGTGTATTGATTCTCTGTCTGGGATGAAATTCAGTCTGTACACTTCTCAGCCCTAGATAAATGCCCTTACCATTAATATATGTTACCATTAAACAAATATCAGTTTATTACCCAGTTCCTTCACTGTTATTTCAAATTTTAATGTTTCATTATTTTCTGACTAATAATAAAACTGTACTCTGGAAACTAGCAGACATTTTAAATTAGGTCCATTATTATCAAATCAAAAGTCATAAGCCAATGGATGCATTATATCTGTATTTATACCTGCCTTAAAGTTTCATTTAATGGAATTCATTAATGAAATTCATATTTTTATGTACCACCATGTCTTTCTGCTGCATCGCTTTGATTTTATAAACCATTTTGCATTCATAAATTCTAATACCAGGCATTATATAAAGAGTTGTGTTAAAGATATGTTAAAGAATTGTAGTCAAATTCGGTGCTATAATATCTTTCATATTAATTTCCATTGATTTAAGCCTTCTTAGATGGGGAAAGTTTCTTTAGGAAGAGTTTTCTTCCTTTCTAAATAATTAGTAGTAGTCATAAAAACAAATGATTTTATAAAGTCCAGACAAGCATGAGGAATATTGTCCTCCTAAATCTGAATTATCAGCTCTCACGGAATGTAATAGGATTTTTTTTTTCATGTACATTCAAGGACAGTATTTGGTCCTTGCTGAGGATAAGCACATGATGTAAGTTCTGCTAGTGTAATATACATCTGACCCGCAATGTCCCAGCTATTTCAGATATGTACCTGTCTCAGAAAAAGCCTTTCAATTGTGACAAATTATATAGTGGTTTTGCAAAGGGGATAAAAAATCCTCAAGGAATTAGTCTATGATGAGAACTAGATCTGAAATAGCTGATGCCTCACCTTTTTTTGGTTGTGCTTTTCTTTTTTTATCTGTGTTAAAATTAATTACATTCTCTGTAGTGTTACCACTACAAAACAGAGAAGCTTTTGCACAAAGGAGAAGAGGCAGTTGGGGGTTTATTTCTGCAAATGATCCTTTCAGGATGGGAGGGGAGAGAGACCTATTTCAAATCTCATGCTTTAAAGTAACACCAACAAATGTGACAAGGGATCTGGTGACAACTGACATGGAGAAGGCTGATAAACTCAACATTTTTGCCTCAGTTTTCAGTGGAAATTGTTCTTCATACATGTCTCTAGTCTCTGAATCTCAAGGCAGGGACTGGGGGAATGAAGTCCTACCCATTGTGGGAGAAGATCAGATTTGAAATCAGCTAAAGGACATGAACATACACAAGTCCACGAGGCCTGATGAGGTGCATCCCAGGGAGCTGGCAGATGCAGCTGCTAAGCCATCCTCCATCATATCTGAAAAGTCATGGCAGGCAGGTGAAGACCCCAATGACTGGAAAACAGGAAACATCACACCCATTTTTAAAAAAGGTAAAAAGGAGGACACTGAGAACCACTGATGTATTGGGTTTGTGTGGCAAGGTTTTGGTAGCAGGGGGGCTGCAGGGGTGGCTTGCTTGAGAAGATGCCAGAGGCTTCCCACATGTCAAACAGAGCCAATGCCAGCCACCTCCATGACAGACCTGCCGCTGGCCAAATCTGAGCCAGAGACGGTGGTAGCACCTCTGTGATAACATATTCAAGAAGGGGGAAAAAAACTGCTGTACAACAGCAGCTGGAAGAGAGGAGTGGGAATATGAGAAAGAAACAACTTTGCAAACAGCAAGGTCAGTGAAGAAGAACGGGGAGTAGGTGCTCCCAGTGCCAGAGCAGAGATTCCCCTGCAGCCTGTGGTGAAGCAGGTTGTCCCTCTGCAGCCCATGGAGGTTAATGGTGGAGCAGGTATCCACCTGCAGCCGTGGAGGACCCCACTCCAGAGCAGGTGGATGCCCCCAAAGAAGGGTGTGACTGCAAAGAAAGCCCGCACTGGAGTAGGCTCCTGGCAGGACCTGTGAACCCATGGAGAGGAGCCCACACTGGAACATGTTTTCTGACAGGACTTGTGACCCTGTGGGGGACCCACATGGGAGTAGTCTGTTCCTGGAAGGACTGCACCCTGTGGAAAGGACGCACAGTGGAGCAGTTTGTGAAGAACTGTGGCCCGTGGGAAAGACTTACATTGGAAAAGTTCATGGAGGACTGTCTCCCATGGGAGGGACCCCATGATGGAGCAGTGGAAGAGTGTGAGAAGGAAGGATTGGCAGAGACAACTTGTGATGAACTGACCACAACCCCCATTCCTTGTCCCCCTGCTCCACTCTGGGGAAGGAGGTAGAGAATTTGGGAGGGAAGTTGAGCCTGGGAAGAAGGGAGAGGTGGGGGGAAGGTGTTTTAAGATTTGGTTTTATTTCTCATTATCTTACTCTGATTTGATTAAATAAAAAAATTTGATTAAATAAAAAAAATTAGTTTTCCCCAAGTCGAGTCTGTTTTGCCCGTCATGATAATTTGTGTCCTTATCTCAACCCACGAGTCTTTCATCCTATTTTTCTCCCCCTGTCCAGCTGAGGAGGGAGAGTGATAGAACGGCTTGATGGGCATGTAGCGTGCCCAGCCAAGCTCAACCCACTCCAATTGACCAGTGAGCCTCACCTCTGTGCCCAGTAAGATAATGGAACACATCCTCCTGGAAGCTATGTCAAGGCATATGGATGACAGGGTGAATAGAGACAGCCAACATGACTAATCTGCCAGCTTTCTACAATGGAGTGACTGTGTTGGTGGATAAGGCACAAGCAGTTGGTGCTGTCTATCTCGAATTCTGTAAGGCTTTTGACACTGTCCTACACAACATCCTTGTCACTAAATTGTAGAGATAACAATTTGATGGATGAACTATTAGATGGATAAGGAATTGGCTGGATGGCTGCATCCAAAAAGTTGCAGTCAACAGCCAAATGGAGATCAGTAACAAGTGGTAACAAGGGTCTGTATTGGGATGGGTACAGTTTAATATCCTTATTAATGACATTGACAGTAAAATTGAGTTCACCCTCAGAGAGTTTGCGGATGACACCCAGCTGTGTAGTGCAATTGATATGCTTAAAGGAAGGGATGCTATCCAAAGCAACCTTGGCAGACTTGAGAAGTTGGCCAATGTGAAAATCATGAAGTTTAACAAGGCCAAGTGCAAGGTCCTGCACCTGGGTCAAATGAACCCCAATATCAATACACACTGGTGGATGAATGGATTTAGAGCAACCCTGCAGAGAAGGACTTGGGGATATTGGTAGATGAAAAATTAGATATGAGCTAGTAATGTGTGCTTGCAGCTCAGATACCTAATCTTACCCTGGGCTGCATAAATAGAAGCATGGCCAGCAGGTCAAAGGAGGTGATTCCCTCTGCTCCACTCTCATGAGACCCTACATGCATCCAGCTCTGGAGTCCCGAGTACAAGAAAGACCTGTTAGAGTAGTTCCAGAGGAGGGCTATGAACATGATTTGAGGGCTGGAACACCTCTCCTATGAAGAAAGGCTGAGAGAGTTGCAATTGTTTAGCCTGGAGAAGGGAAGGTTTCAGGGAGACCTTACTGAGGCCTTTCAATATATAAAGGGAGCTTATAAGATGGAGAGATGCTTTTTACTAAAGTCTGTAGTGATAAGACAAGGGGTAATGGTTTTAAACTAGAAGAGAGTAGATTTAGATTAGATATAAGGAAGAAATTCTTTACTCTGAGGGTGGTGAGACACTGGAACAAGTTGCCCAGAGAAGCTACGGATGCTCCCTACCTGGAAGGTCCAGATGGATGGGGTTTTGAATAATGTGATCTAGTAAAATGAAGAGAGGGAAGGAGAGGAGAGGAGAGGAGAGGAGAGGAGAGGAGAGGAGAGGAGAGGAGAGGAGAGGTTGGAAGGGACCTGCAATAATCACTTAGTCCAACTGCCTGACCACTTCAGGGCTCACCAAAAGTTAAATCATATTATTAAGAGCATTGTCCAAATGTCTCTTAAATACTGACAGATATCCATGCGTGTGGCAGGGGAGTTGGATCAGATGACCTTTAAAGGTTCCTTCCAACCCAAACCATTCTATGAGTCTATGATTCAATAATCAATTTATAAGTTAACAGAGTTAAAAGAATTAGCAAGCAACTCTTCAGTGGTGGGTAGCTCTGGGGTTGTGTTAAAAAAAAATCTCTCTTAAGACAACCTTTCTTTTAAAGTTATAGCTAGGGGCAACTTTAGTTCCTGGAAATGAGTAAGGGCTTTTCACAATAAAATTATCAAATAAAATCCTCCTCATTTTGCCAGTAAGTGAAAGTTCACCACAATTCACAGCCATCTGAGTTATGCTATGGTTAAAATTATCAGCGCATAAAGCACACATCACAATAACAGAATAGCTAAACTTCTACACTTCCGGCGTATCCAAAATTGGCTGAGCATCTGTATAGCTTAAATGGGGAAAAGGATAGATTTTCTCTTCTTTAGAGCAGCTGTTCAAATTGTAAGACAATGCAGAGTGAAAGTCCTTACTATTTCAATGCTGTCTCATAGCTTGTGTGAAAACAAGAAACTGGTCTTACGCCAGGCCAGCTATAACACACTGACACAAACGACACTAACAGTGTCCTCTACTCGGAAAAGAGACTCAAGATCAAAGTATGCAGATCTTATTTTACTTTCATCATAGGTTTGATGCACACCAGTAATTACATGGCGAGAAATTTGGACTCCTGTTATCTGTTTTAAATCTACACTGTTGATAAATGAAAAAACTTCAACCTCCAGGGCTTTCTGGCCCTTACAGACTGTTTACCAAAACCCTCGACTACCTCTAGATAGTTTCAGTCCCTGATTTATCATGGATAAACTGGTTACAGGGGATTTTCGTGCAGTTATAATTTCTATGAACACAGATAAGCAAGTCCTTTTTAGAACAAGTAAGAACTGCCTGATAAATTAGTCTACCATGGACACAGGAAGTAGTTTGCACATAAACTACAATTTTTTTAATCCAATACAGAGGCTATAACAGACATTACCAAGATTTCCAAATATATAGTTACTTTCTTGCAGTAGCATCTTTATAGAAATAATAGTTTTTACGCTGGTAAATCAATTAGGTACTGTAAAGATAGGTCCATATAGTGAATATCATATATACATATTTACATCCAATTCCTTTTTAAGCACTTTTACAACCTCTGCAGCATATCTGTGAATATAGTGCATAATGACTTTTTTTTTTTTTTTTTTTTTAATGGAGGACATTAACATTGTATTTATTGCATTAGACTGCTTCTGAAAACATTTCTGGAGTGTGTTCATGACTGCAGGGTATGTCTTCTGTTACTTCTTTAAATGAAAGTGATACACCAATTTGCAGGTGACTCAAAACTCTAGAGCAGAAGGCTACAGTACTGCAAAGAGACATTCTTGGTTAACGTTAGTCTGGTTCATCACAATAATTTGACGTACTGTGAAGCAAAACACATCTGAACAGAGCCCTACTGTTATGCCACAGGCACTTTTTCTGTTTCAGATGACTGATACACTCTTCACTGTTGCAACAGCTGAAGCAAATCTTTCTGTATAGCCTCCTATTTCATTTCACATATAGTAAATGCGTGCAGGCATTTTATAGTACAGATTTTTGAGTTTTAACATAACTAAACCTTAATTAGGTTGCTTGCATGAGAAGCAGCACACTGTTCATTCCAGCAGCTAGTTCAGGCAAACAATCCCCTTAGGTTTTCAGCCACTTGCTCAATAGGCTTCTTTTGTTTAGCAAACCTGAATTCATCCTCTATATTTGCTATTAAACATGAGACCAGAAAAAAAGGAATATTTAAGCCTTGAGGAGAAAAGGAAAGTGGAACACTGCATCCAAAAGAGTGGCTGAAATGAAACACAAGTAAGATCATTATAGCCCTTTGAAGAGAAAAAAGTGCTATGGCCCCAAAAGATGAATACGCTAGGAAATAAAACTTGATTTTTAAATACTTTAGAAAGAAACACATCCAGAACCCAAGCTAATGATTTTCTCTGTATTACAGCACTGCCTTATTGGATAGGTGAATCTTGCTGTTTCCACTGCTGCAAAAAAAAAAACGAGAGTAACAACCTGTCTTCATAAAATCATAGAATCACAGATTAGTTTGGGCTGGAAGGGACCTTTCAAGGTCATCTAGTCCAACCTCCCCTGCAATGAGGAGGGACATTGTCAACTAGATCAGGTTGCTCAGAGCCCTGACCAACCTGACCTTGAATGTTTCCACTTCTCAGCCCACTTCTCGAGCTTGTCCAGGTTCCTCTGGATGGCATCCCTTCCCTCAAGCATGTCAACCACACCTCTCAGCAAACTTGCTGAGGCTGCATTCACTCCCACTGTCTATGTCACTGATGAAGATATTAAACAGTACTGGTCCCAATACAGACCGCTGAGGGACACCACTTGTTACTGACTTCCATCTGGACATTGAGCTGTTGGCCACTACTCTCTGGATGCAACCATCCAACCAATTCCTCGTCCACTGAACAGTCCACCCATCAAATCCATACCTGCCCAATTTAGAGAGCAGAATACTGTGGGGGACTGTGTCAAAGGTCTTACAGAAATCCAGATAGTGACATCTGTAGCAGTTCCCTTCATCCTGAGACATCATATGAGTTGCTTCTACCCTGTCATACACTTACCCCATGGACAAAGGCAAACAGAGCTGGCAAAGCTGCTGCCTTAAACACGGTCCCTCGGGATGCTGCATTATCAATATCTGTTCTGTACTCCAGAATGTCCCAGGAGTACAGTAGTTCTTTTAAACCCATAACATCTGGGGGTACAAACTTTTCTAATTTGCTCTGTTATGTGGTTTCTTAGAAAGCCTTCACTGCCGTGCTACCTGAATTATCTTCAGTGGAGCCCAGCTTAAGCATTCAATTGTTTCATGGAAGTCATGAGTTTAGTCCATTGTGAGACTTACTCTGAAAGCAAGGCACTTCCCATGCCAATTTCTTCATGAGACAATGAATCATTATATATATTTTTTTTTTTATCATTGACAGCACTGTAAGGTAACTCAAATTCCTAATTATGATGTCTCAGTGAAATGCTTACATATCACTTAAGCTGAGCATTCATAATAACTTAAGATTTAGTCATATGGTTTGTTCTTTTTCTTTTTTCTGTAATGGAGGAAAGAACTGTATGTGTATTGGTGTTCCACAGAAGTACTTTGTTTTCAATTTAAGCTGTAAATTGTTTACATTACAGGGAACAAAACTGGAGAAGTGCCACTGGTATTTGAAGCAGAAAATTCCAAAAGTTTGTCATGAGTTTTAGTTTCTGTGAGAATTAGTTTCTGTGAGAATTTAGTTCCTGTGAGAACTTGGAGAACCAGAAAAACACTGTATTGTCTGAACAAGCAAGTCTTACCTTTCTGAGTCAGCATCACATAACTATACACTATCTTTTAAAGAGTCAACTTTGCCTCGTGCCCCTTGAAACTGAATTTGCCTTGATGTTCATGAAGCTGAAAAGAGTTTATATTTTGGCGTTTTCACAGCTGCTTTTGCAGCTGGAGAGGTCCCCAGCAGCAATCTTGCTGGTTACATTATCAAATTTCTTAGAAGTTTTAGTCTAGACAAGACGCACAGTCTGATAAAAAAAATTTAACATGAAATACTAAAGATCCTTACCTTATTTAAAAACCAACAAAAAGTCATAACTTTTGTTTTGCTCATCAATGCACTACTACAAAAGATTTGATAAAATGTTCGTTCACTTGCTAAAACCAAAATGGGTACTCTCATTTTGTCTCTTGCCTAAGGAACCCAATGAAAATCATGGAGATTGAGTTATAATAATGCTTCCCACCTGTGAGTTGGGTTTCATAAGTGCAGCACAAGCAAATCACAGGACACAGAATAATAAACCTTTCTGAATGTACACTTGTGCTAGAGATAGTGGTGAACAGGCAGCAGCAGCAATCCTCAAGAACAAGTGGTAAAGCTGAACAAATGAGTACACAGCACTGGCAATTTTCTTAGTGAGACTTTCCTATGAAAAGGTTGGAATCACTGTCTATGACTGACAGCTTTACAGAAGCTCTTTTTGGAAGTCTGCAAAGAGCTGAAAATGGGATCTTCTTCACTGTAGTGGTCAGGAACCACTTTAATAAAGCATCATTTAAACCTTCAAAGAAGTCTAGGATTTTGCAGGAGTAAACTTACTTTACAAAGCTGTATTTTCTGGGCTGTGTCCTGTGGAATCACAGTGCAGAATCAGGCTTTGAATCATGACCTTAGCCTGCAATTGATGTAGAAGTATTTGATCAGTATTTGGGCATCAGCCAGCAATGTTCATTTGATACAAAAGCCTTGTTAAGTCAAAAAGAAAGTGTTTTGGCATTCTACAGTGAGGAAGTGATAGCACGTATTATTTCTTCAGAGCTACAGGTACACATGGCACTTTCACAAACAGGAAAAGTAGCTCCCTAATCTACATTAGAAATAAGAAGAAAAGAATATGAATAGATGTTTATGGAGAATTAAGAGGAAGGAGGAAAAATCGTGAAATCAGCTATTGTGCAATCACAATCTATTAATACAATGTTCTCCGCAACGTAGAAGGTTTCTTATTTTTCCATTAGGTTCTAAATTAATGTATTGTATTATTTGCTTAATAAAGTAAAAGAGTAGAAAAAATACAGTGGAGAGGAGAATTAACTGGAAGTGGCTTTTGAAAAAGGATTCTAAAAAAACAAGTAACCAAATCACAGAATCATTTAGGTCAGAAGAGACCTCTTTAGCCCATCTAGTCCAAACCCCCTGCTGATGCAGGGCACGCTACAGCAGGTTGCTCAGGGTGTTTTAAGTGCTCTAGAAGGAAACACATGGAGATTCTGTGGTAGTAGTTTACTCCATACCACATTGCTGCTGTACAGGGTAGGCGATTCCTGCCCTTTCTGCTGTCACGCACAGAGAGTAACAACCTGCCTTTTTTGCCTGAGATGGCACACAAGCTGTTTCTCTCCATCACACACTTGTACCATGGAGAAAGGCTGAGAGCTGGCAAACCTGCTGCCTTAAACACTGTGCCTTGGGACACTTCAGTATCTGTGCCTCTGCACTCCAGAACACCCAAGTTGCATGGCCAATGCCCAATTTGCATGACATTAAAAGGAGACCAGAATGAGGGAAGAAGTCAAGTTACTAACAGCATAGAAATGATTCATGCCATGTTGACAGAAGACAGAACACAACCAGAAAAACTGTAACTGGAATGCAGGTAGGTCCCTAATTTTGAACGTGAAATAGAGCTGAAATTGGTAACACAAGGATGTAAGGAGAGGGATGGGAAACAATCAGTCAGAAAGGTCATGGCAACAGATACATAGTGGATTAATTTTTTGTGTGCGATGCAAGTGCTGAAGAGGCTACAGAAGAAAACAAACAGCAATGACAGAAATGAATAGACTTCTGCAATAACTGAGATATGAATAGACTTCTACTAGTAGGACTTTTTACAATGAAAGCAGTGAATACTGGGAAGGTCATAAAGGATGAGGTAGGTAGATTTAATGAAATAATATAGCCTTGGAAAGAGAGAGCTGAAAGAAAAGTGAATTTGAAAGCCTGCTCACCTTCAATGAAAATGGAAGTATTAGTGGTCAGGGAGTGAAATGAAAGATGGAGAAAATATTTCATTAGGGGTTTTTTAATTTGTTTTATTTTGGGTAAGTTTAATTTGAGGAGACACATGAATCAGTCATCAATATTCAAAACCTTCAAAAGATCAACAGACAGGGTGTGGTAAAGACACAGGACTGGCTTTGGAGAATCTGATCATCAGAAAGCGTGAAATTATTTAGATAACGGAATTCTTGTGGAGAGTAAGAGAGGTGAATACGTCAGATGAAAGGAAACTATTATGTTACATTAACCACCAAAGTCAGTATATAACACGCTGTGGCTTGAGATCCATCACCTCTATGTCTTCAGCATAAAACAAAACAGTATCGTGTTCTGCTTTGGTGTAGTAATTTCTAGTAGATACAATCCATTTTTTAGCAGTTCTGTCCCATCATTCAGAAGCCTGAAAAAGAAAGAAATAGCTTAGAAAAGTGAGTGGGTATGAGTAGATATTAGTGGCTTCAGGAAGAAGGGGTTTTAGCAGTGAAGACATAGATCACAGTGATTCATGAGAGATCTAAGAGAAAAAAAGCTTTAAAAGAAGGAGCAAACAACAGTGTTTTTCAGTAAGAGCTTCAGACAAGTCTAACAAACTTAAGGGAACTTCATAGATCTTGTACAAAAAATAAAATAAAATCCTGAAAACAAATTACCTAAAAGATAGAAACCAAAGATATGAATAAATGAACAATTTGGTCAGTTCACAAGTTAAAAGTGGAAACTACCAGTATTCTGTATGAGGACTGTACAATTGCTAACTGCTGTGGAATATTTGCTAATGATCTGGAATAAAATCTGCAGATGATTCAAATTATTTAATTTAGTCTGTATCAATATGACTGTGATGATTTCAAGTAAATCTAGTAAAGTTTATGAAAACTAAACTTCCCTGTTCATCAGTACAAGTTAGCATACCTTAGAAAGTATATTTTGAACTACCAAATGTAATTTAACTGTAGAACTCAGGGGAGGAGGAGACAGAAAGAGAAAACTGCATGATTTTAGAGATCAACTAAGAAAAAAAAGTTTATACATACATAAAAACCATGGTTGAAAATAGTATTAGAGATATCACAGTGATATTATGTAAGCCAACAGTGCAGCTTCACCTTGAATGCCAATGATTTCTGGTCACCCCGCCCATAAATTATATAAATGTTGAAATGTTCAGAGAAAAGTGACAGAAAGGATAAGCACAAAGAGAGTCCATGGAAAGTGCACTGAAAAGATGAGTAGCAGGTAGTGTGACAAAGGCACAGGAAAACCATGCTTCTATTCATATGCTCTCAGAGAATAACAAGATTTCTGCTGAAATAAAATGGGGTTTTTATGCTGAAGTTTGCATAAGATGAGATATTTTTCTACTCTTAAACTGAAGGGTTAGAAAGGCTCTTCATTATGCAGGTTATGACATTATTTTCTGGTATGGATTTTTTTTACAGCTTTTTCTGAAGTAGCTGACACAAGCCACCATCACAGACAAGTTCCAGAGTACTGGAAGCCAGAAAGATAGTACAGGAAAAAGAAAAAACATGGTCTTAATTCTATTTTCACTTTTGCTGAAGTTTATTAGAGTATAATTCAATAAGTCTACTTGATACATTTTTGCTGGCACATTAAGATTTCATAGATTTCTAGTCCATGTCACTTTGATAAACTTCTTTCAAATTACTCTTAATTTTCAGATTCTGTTCATATTTTCATGCCTTTTGATTTCTGTATTTTCTTGGATCCTTCTGTGAATTCCTTTCAGAATAATCAAAACTTCCAATACAGCTTGATAAATGGCATTACTTTCTAATAGAAATCAGTGTATACTTATGTTTATGTATTCTAATTTGTGCATAGTGACCACTTATGAATAAAAATATTATTTCAATAAGACAGAGAGACAGATGGGAGAAAAAGATAAAGAGAGAAAGGAAGAAAGGAAAAGAAAGGAAAGAGAAGGGCAAGAGGAAGGGACGGAGAGTTATTCCAGAAGAAATCTGAATCTTTATTATAATCTAGTAGGCTTTTAGGAACCCCTGAATTATGCTTGCCTTTCTATAATAAATCCTATCAAACTGCAACTTTAATGATTTTTACACGGTAAGTCTCTAAACTACTCTCTTTGTCCCCTTTAATATGGCGCGTTTTATTGCCTTGGAAAATATTCCTTATTTCATTGTTTTCTCTTCCAGCCATTCCACACTGAGACCCATTTGACAGACATAGTATCTATATTTATTACTTTTTTTCCATTTAGGTGGTTAACCACAGTTGTCCTCAAATACAAAGGAATATTCCCTTACTAGAACATACCAACATAGTCTTTCTAGATGGGACCTTTCAAAGTTGTATGTTATTATGTTCCAGCAATTTTCCCTCTCTTTGTACAAATTTATAGAATGCCAGCTGCCAAATAGTAACAGTAACAGCCTTTTTAATTATGTTTATACTTTTCTTATTGCTGCATTCTTTGTATTTTTTTAATTTATAAAGTCAATTTTTTAATTTAGAAAATGTATGACAAATTCTTCCTGTTTCCTTCCTAAAAGTTTTTACTGTTCTAAGAAATGTCAGGGTATTTCAAAGATGGCAGCACACACAGAATTTTTGGCATGACTATGGGCACAGTGGAGATAAGCTGAATAACAGTAAAAATTCAGTAGTAAAGAGAACTGGAGTATTTCACAGTTCTCATTCAGGCTTTTCTATGCAACTACAACAGCCAGCATGGGATTGTGGTGACCACAACATACAGAGTTAGACTCTGAAAGAAATGTTACTTGCAATTATTTTTCCAGTTCTTGAAGTCTATATAAAACAGTTTAAACATATTACTTCCGGACTGGACACAACTGATTAGTATACATAGACAGTGATACTTTATTTTTCAGAAATGAATTTCAGACAAGATATACAGTGTTTGTGTCTCCAATAATGCTTGAACTTTAGTATTCAATCCAGTCTAGCTTATTCTCTGTACCAGTAGCTGGTGGGCATGTTGTCCTCCAGAATGTCTTTTTTTATTATGATGACAGAATTAGAAATATCTTTCTGCTGTTAGTCAGTTTATTCAGTATGCCCCTTGCCCAAACTGTAATCCTTGAAACGCTGACATCAAATTAGTATTGATCATCACAGCAACTCATCACTGAGTTAGTGGAGATTTTCCCACAGACTTCAAGAAAATTTGAATCAAACCTTTAAGGAACTCTCTTAGTTATTACCAGAAGAAGCTTTCATGATTATTTATTAAACTTTGTTACATTGGTCTTCATTTTGACATCTTTTTTTAGAAAAAATAAAATTAAACTGCTTTCCTGGTGATTTCCTTTTGGTAATTTACTTAGCATACCTTATACTTTTTAATAAAGAAAACAATAATTACACAGGTGAAAATACATTGCATTGGATCATTTCTTATGACTTAATAAATCCATAGGTAGAGGCAAAGTCCAATGAGGTCACTGAATCATGGAATCATGGAATTTTCAGAGTTGGAAGGGACCTCTAGAGATCATCTAGTCCAACTCCCCTGCTGACGCAGGAATGCCTAGAGCACATTACTCAGGACTGCATCCAGGCGGGTCTTGAAAATCTCCAGAGAAGGGGACTCCACAACCTCCCTGGGCAGCCTGTGCCAGTGCTCTGTCACCCTCACCGTAAAGAAGTTTTTTCTTGTGTTTGAATGGAACTTCCTATGTTCCAGCTTGTGCCCGTTGCC
>VFFE01007159.1:1084339-1160236 GCA_008921705.1 Burhinus oedicnemus | reverse complement strand
CCCCTTCCAGTTTGGTATCATCAGCAAACTTGCTGAGGATACACTCTGTCCCCTCATCCAGGTCATTGATGAATATATTGAACAAGATTGGGCCGAGTAGTGACCCCTGGGGGACACCATTGGTTACAGGCCTCCAACTTGACACTGCTCCATTAATCACAGCCCTCTGAGCTCTGTCACACAGCCAGCTCTCAATTCACCTCGCTGTCTCTTCATCTAGCCCACACTTCCTCAGC
Organism: Burhinus oedicnemus; assembly: GCA_008921705.1. Lineage (NCBI taxonomy): Eukaryota > Metazoa > Chordata > Aves > Charadriiformes > Burhinidae > Burhinus > Burhinus oedicnemus. The sequence continues at coordinate 1,160,000 of VFFE01007159.1, read as the reverse complement.
TTCCTAATGAGGATGTTATGGGAGACAGTGTCAAAAGCCTTGTGGAAGTCAAGGTAGATGAGGTCTACTGCTCTCCCCTCATCCAGCCAACCAGTTATAACATCATAGAATGATATCAGATTGGTCAAGCATGATTTACCCTTGGTAAATCTGTGTTGACCACTTCCAATAACTTCCTGTTCTTCAATGTGTTTGGAGATGACATCCAGAACAAGTTGCTCCATCACCTTCCCAGGGACAGAGGAGAGACTAACCAGCCTGTAGTTCCCTCGGTCCTCCTTCTTGCCCTTTTTGAAGACTGGAGTGATGTTGGCCTTTTTCCAGTCCTCAGGCACCTCTCCTGTTCCCCATGACCTTCCAAAGATGACGGAGAGTGGTCTAGCAATAACATCTGCCAGCTCTCTCAGCACTCATGGGTGCATCCCATCAGGGCCCATGGACTTATGGGTGTCCAGCTTGGCCAAGTGGTTTCTAGAGGTCAGTGCAATGATTTCCAGAGAGCCTCACAAACAGGATTTGGTACAAAGATGCCAGAGCAAGGGATTAGATAGTTGTGGAGTTTTTGTTACTGTTGCATTTTGGGTGTTTTTTTCAAAACAAATCTTAGTGCCAAAAATTGAGCTTAGAAAATAATTTATCAATATTTTCAGAATATTGTCAATCTCAGATAAAAGGATCGCTAATTTCTATTAATTTCCAACTATTTCTGTCTTTGGAAATATCTCCTTATTAGTAAAATAATATGTCTTTTTCAATTCATCTCTTGTCAAAGAAGATTTTTAAATTCTCTCATCCATTTTATTCTTTTTTTTTCACTAAAATAATTCTTTAATATGAAGAATATATCAGTTCTTCAGTATAAATAATCAGTAACCAAAGCTGAATCACAAATTTTAAAATCCAGTGGTTTTGGCTACCTATGTATGAATTACTATATTAATTCCATTTTCAGATCAAATAAATTTGTTCTGTTACACAATTTACTCCACACCCTTTTATAAAATGGTATTTTTTTCTTTTTCTGAAACCAGTAAGCCTACTCATGTATATGTATATAGTACTTTAAAAGTGATTAACAGAAACTGGTTCTTTTAATCTCCTTCTTAAATTTAATATTTGAGTATTGTAGAGGTTTTTTTCAAATCATCTTCACTATTATTCATCTGATTTCAGAATTAGAAAACTTGGAAGAAAATAAAAAGTCTTAAAATAAAAAGTATGCAAAATACTGTCTATTACACTATGCTATTTAATTAAAATATTAATATGTTTTCATTTTTACAGTTACAGCACTTCTTCGGATTTACTATTTTGTCATAGGGGTATACATCCATTCAGGGCTTACACATGCCTGAAGAATATAGGACTGGGTAAAAAAGGAATTAGCAATGTATTTACTTAAAGATTTTCTAGCACCTACTCTTGCAAACTCCAGTCACTCTGTAAAAGTCAACCTGCTTTAACTCTAACTCAGAAAATAATGAAATGGCAATCTCTTTGCTGATATCTGAAGCACAATAGAATTCATCTGGCTCTACTGTATAAATAGAAAACCAAAACATTTCCAGTCATTTAGAGTGGTTTCAGCCCAATGTCCCCATTTTCCTTTTTTCCCCCTTGCATTCCAAAATAATCAAACTCACTAGATAAACATCAGCACTCTTCAAAACAACCTTGCAATGTCCTCATATGAGCTTTGATTTGTGACATTGACTTACACCGGATGAGCTGGCCCCTTATAATTCTTATATTTTGTCTCACCACTATGGTCAATAAAGCTATTATGTAAAAAGGGCAAAATGCCACAGTTATTTGTTATATATGCTCCTAGCATTTCTCCCTTTGTGTCATATTTGTCTACTTCACTGTTAAACATGTTTTTACTGTTAGCAGTAAAAACTAAGGGAATGTCAGCCAGATTCCAATGCCTCACATATTAGCAGCAAAATTGTCAGATTATAGTGGCAATGACTGCATGAGTGTTGTGGTTCATTGAAGGTTTTGATTGTCAATAAAAGGATGAATAAAAGGTTAATCAACAGTGTTTTGAAGTAATGTAGAGAGATTGATTGTAAGATTGCCCTATACAATTGTAAAAATGTTTCAAACTTTTGTCCAACTGGCCTGATGCAAAGCCCATTGGAAGTTGTTTAAAAAGATTTTCCATTCCGAGTTCTGGATTCAGTACCATGAGAATGTTGGTAAGAGTGGTGGGCTAACCTTTTTTTTTTCCACTTCAGTAATTAAGCCAGCATGATCAGCGTGAAGTACTGAAATTGTGCCAATTCTTGGGGTAAATCAATCAGCATTTAACTGAGAGCACTGTGCTGTTCTTTTGGTGTTTTCATGTGCAATAAACATATGTTCTTATGGAAAATGCATAAGCACTAATTTATAAATAATGCTTGATGCAAACCTATTATCTTGTACCAAAAGCAATGTTTGCTATTAACCTGAATTAAGTCAAGAATGAATGTATACTAAAAAGACTGTTGTGTTTCTAGATATTTCCAGATCTTTATGTCCTAATTATATGATTCTGAAAAGGTACAAATAGTTTCTATTTGAGATGTAATGGCATAGCTGTTCCTAAGATGATTTGCTAATTATGTTTTTACAGTTTATCACCAGAAATATGGCTGGCACAATAGAAAAAATATAAAAAGTCAATATTTTACTATGACCCAAAAGAAAAAAATATTACTTTGAAAATTATTCAGTGTTTTATTTAACTAATCCTCTGACTATTTAAACTTTTGCATGGTTTAGGGAGTGTTTCTTGTCTATTTCCCCTTGCATTTCAGAGCTGCATTTAGGGTTTGACTCCTAGAGCTGCAAGTTTTAACTGATATTCTCATTGCTGTAGTAATCCTGAAACAGGTTTGGGATTTAGGAGCTGAAAGTCCTGTGGTTGTCTTTCAACATCTACAGCTTCAGAACAACCATATCATATGGGTGTGATACTGCTTCTTCCACTGTCTACGGTTGCTAGGCATTCCTACAGTATCTGTTACTTTACACCTTGCTAAATTTTCTTCCACTGTCACCAGTACTTATCTATTGCTGTACACTGACTCAGTACTTGTACGGTTTTTTCTGTGTGTAGGATGTACAGAGGCACAGAGATCTCTGCTAAAATACAGCAACTATTTTAGTTACTATAGTAATGGATTCCTTACTGTGCAAACACAGACCCACCATCAGTGAAGGAAGAGTTGGTATGTGAACTGCTACAGGAGCTTGACCCCTACAAATCGATGGGCCCTGACAATATCCAGCTGAGAGTGTTAAGTGAGCCGGCTGACATCATTGCGAGGCTGCTTTCCATAATCTTTGAGAAGTCATGGAGCTCAGGGAACATCCCAGAAGACTGGAAGAAGGCTAATGTCACCCTCATTTACAAGAAGGGCTTAAAGGAGGATCCAGGAAATTATAGGCCCATCATTCTTACTTCAGTTCCTGGGAAGATTATGGAAAAGTCCTCCTGGGGGCTATCACAAGTCAAATGAAGCATGTGATTGGGAAAAGCCAGCATGGATTCACCAAGGGTAAATCGTGCTTGACGAACCTGATCGCCTTCTACGACAAAGTAACCTGCTTGGGTGATGTGGAGTGAGTGGTGGGCATTGTTTACCTGGATTTCTCCAAGGCTTCTGACACAGTTCCCCACAGCCTTCGCCTAAAGAAACTGGTGCATTATGGTCTAGACAAATGGTCTGGGTGGTGGGTGGGGAACTGGCTGACAGGCCATACCCGGAGGGTGGCAGTGAATAGCTCCTTTTCAAACTGGCAACCTATCACAAGTGGGGTCCCCCAGGGGTCGATATTGGGCTCAAAGCTGTTCAATATCCTCATAAGTGATCTGGATGATGGGATCAAATGTACCCTGACGAAGTTTGCCAATGATACAAAGCTGAATGTGGAAGGGGACACTTTGGAAAGGAGAGCCACCCTGCAGGAAGACCTGGATAGGCTGGAAGAGTGGGCTAACAAAAATCTTATGAAGTTCAACAATGACAAGTGCAAGGTCTTGCACCTGAAAAAACATAATCCAGGAGCGCAGGACAGGCTGGGATCTACAAAGCTACAAAGAAGATGGAGACTCCCTTTTTACAAAGAGTCATGTGGAAAAGGTAACGGGTACAAATTACTCATAAGGAGATTCAGACTGGGCACAAGAGGAAAATTTTTCACAGTGAGAACAATCAGCCATTGGAATAATGTCCCCAGGGAAGTGGTGGATTCCTCAACATTGGACACTTTTAGGATTTGGCTGGACAGGGTGCTGGGCCATCTTGTCTAGACTGTGCTTTTGCCAAGAAAGATTGGTCCAGATGATCCTTGAGGTTCCTTCCAATCTGGTATTCTATGACTCTATGAAGCAGAAATTTAACAGAAGGTATAAAATTCATTTGACATACTGTGTTGCAAACATTTTTTCTTAAATTGTTCTTTAATCTACAATTTTTAGATTGATTTATACTGGTTTATGTATGAATAATCTAGTACTATTTTATAGGATTTTATAATTTTTAATTACATTTTAATATTTCTGAGAATTTGCCTCCTATTACACTGGACTTCCTCCTGTTTAGGATGTTATTGGTATTTCTGTGCTTTTATCCCTTAAATAGAGAACAGGGAAGAAATTATAAATTTTTTTCTTGAAAAGTTTTATAATCTTTAAATATGGAATATACCCAGTAGAATGAAAGATTGTATTCTTTACCAGTGGAGAACTGCTATCATTGAGAATAGAAAAATGACACGTGCATCACAAATTTCAACCTTCTGGGAACCTAAATAGAGTGGACAGTAGCACATTGCTGTCTCCTGCTGTGCAAAGGTGGCACAAATTGATTCAGGAATCTGTTAAATTTATCTTCCAAAACCTAATACCTTTTGGTCTCTCAGGTTACTGAAATAAGTGTCTTTCATATGTTAACATGTTTCAACGTATCTCTGAAGCAGTCTTAATTACACATTACCTGAAGCATCTCTGTGTTATCGGCCCATTTGTATCTACAATTGGGTTAATTTTTTCCCCTCCAGATAGTGACTGATTAAATGTCAATAGATTCAGAACATCTTCTCTAACAATGTGAATCTTTCAAGAGTCATGGGATAGCAAGTCTGTGAAAATGATTCAGCTTGCAATACTGTACATGAATTTTTTTCAGAATGTATTTCAAGGAACATGTGTGTCCCCATTAGTGTTTCATATAAGCATACAACTTCTTTTCACTGAAAGAAATTTCACTCAGAAGAGTGATTTCAAAACTGTAAGATGAGACTATTTCTTTCTAGTCTTTCATGTGATCTTCTGAGTCCTGACCTAGGCCACAGGAGTCTTGGGCCACAAAGACAACTTATAGCAAGTCCTCACACCATTTGCCTTGGACTATGCTAGCCACCTAACTCAGGTGGACTTATCAACACTAAAATTAGGAGTATATTAGGGGTATTATACATGTTTCCAGAGGAAGATTCACAGCAGCATTCCAAGTTATGACCTTGGTGAAAACAGAATAAACAAAATTAGATGGGCGCATTCTCATTTTTAAACTCTAATTCCTCTCAGCTCTTTTCTCCACTCTGACATAATCCAGCTTCCTTACACTGCAAAAGATACTGCCGTGTGCTCTTGAAAATCATATATTTTTTATTAGTATAGTAATAATATTTAATGTTGCCTTCTCCCACTAGCTCCTGAAACCAAACAAAAATAATGATCTATTCACAAACTTGACTCCTAAAAACTGTCTTGGGTCAGTCATCATGTGAAATGAAACTTCTGTAGTCCTGTTAACACAAATAGATCAAAAATAATAACTTTAATACTCTGAAATCATAATATTGGCCTAAAAGTCTGGAGGAGTTTTTATCATCTCTTACACATCACCTATGTTTCACAATATGTTGAAAAATTAGCATGAAATGTGTGACAATGTCTATTTCTTATAATTTTCCTTTTCTGCTCTGAACTGTCTAGTTGTCTTTCTATAACCTCTCATATATACTTAACCTTTCCTACTGTGTCACCTCCAGCAGGTTGTCACAGTCCCCTGTTCTTCTGATCCTCTTACACTGATCTCTCCTGACATATTTTTCTCCTTCAATTTCAACTATCTTAAACTTTTCAGCAGAAGTGTACAAAAAGCACTAATTTTTATAAGTAACATTATCATGTCAACCTATACTGAATACTGCTGACCACTAACTAGCACTGTTCCAAATAGCTTTAAGACAGCTGCAGTAAAAAATTATATTTGTTTAAATAAATAGAACAAGTTCACTTTTGCAGAAATTTTTTTCTGTAAATCAGTATGAAAATGGGGAATAAAACAAGGCAATGACTACCAGATTACTGTATGAAATAGGTAGTATATTAACTTTGATCTCAATCCATAATAAGTTTACATTAATATAACTAAGATAAGAACCAAGCTGAAAATACTGCTGAGCTTGAAACAATAAGGTCCTTTTTTTAACAAAGTATGTTAAAATGCATATGGCATACATCCCTGCCAACCGTTAAGTTTTATTGTGAGCTTGCAACACTTAGCTTTTATTGAACAAAAGGTCCTAGCTTTTACTGAATAAAAGGTAGTATTTCAGTCTTCATGGAAAAAACAGAAAAAAAATACATTCCCTGTATACCACTGTAGAAAAGCAGCCATCGACAACAGCCCATATCAGTAACCATTTTCATCAGCAGCTTTCAAATTCTTTCAAGAAACATGGAGTCTTAAATATCACAGCATTGACAATGAAAGCTCTGCAAAAGATCGTCACAAAACACATCTAAGTTGAAAGAAATGGTAATGGACTGCAATATGAAGCCTGACAACAAATGGATTAATACAAAAACCTATCATTTCAGTATTCAACTGTCATAAAGTGGACATGGAAGCTACTCCAATCCAAGCTCTAATGGTGTGATTTCAGTCTAAGCAGTCAATTACTATCTATTTCCAAACTCAGCTTCTTCTGCTTCTGGAATAAATCCCTAAATTTAACATAGAAAATTGCTGCTTATAATCCATTCTTTATTGCTAAGTCATTTATCTGTCCTTCCATCCTTCTGTACAGCTGGGTAAGTTCGGACATGAGTTGTTCCAAAAACCTTAGTATACTTTGAATATTTACTGGGGGACTCTATTTCAAAAGTCTTCACCATGCTCCCAGATTCTCTGTGTAAGAAAGGGGACATACAGCCATATGTCTCCTAACTGATTATTAGTTTGACTGACGTAACAACATTAGGTTAAATTTATGCTGAATATTAATCATAATGTTCAATATTCATAAATTAAGGTGAATGTTGTTAACCTGGGTTTGACATTACTATTGGACACTTGCAAATATTCCTGGCATGGAGTTTCCAGTCTGTTGAGACATCCTCCGCAGTGAAAATTGGCTTTAAAATCAGGTGGTGGCTGCTTAAAAAGGTCATCTAGTGATAACCAATGACTGGAATTTGCAGTCAAACAAGTTCAAATTAAAAATAAAAAATGTTGTTAAAAGAACATATTATTGGATCCTCCATTTGCTGTTTCCTCCTAATCAAACTTTTTCTAGTGTATATGTCTTAGTTAAGCATAAGACATTGAGCTCAGGACAGAAGCAATTGTTTGAAAATGATAAAAAGTACTTATATAAATCCAGCAAATGTTTGATCTTCAGACTTCAGGCAATATCAACAAATCTCACAGTCTTCATGGAGATACAGCTCTGTAAACTTCAGAAAGTCCCTTACCAGTATGAACTAAATTGTGCTCACCTACCTCACATGGGTAACTCAGCTATTTTCTTTTAAAGTTCTTTTTTATGCACAGTGGACTCACACTTCATTTTTCTACAGCACAGCACATCAAGTGCTTCAACATCCAAGCTACCACTTTTTCAACACTTTTTTTTTTTTAGGTACTGTTCTTGTATGCACAGCGTATTTCAGTGAGAGCTTATCTCCCCAGTTCATAACCATATGCTACAAGTCCACAATTAAGCTCATCCTTAGGCACTGAAGAAACAAAAACGGAGAGTAAATGAACAGTCTCTGAAGAAAATATTTGGCTATAATCTCACCACTCATGCATTTTGCAAGTTCATCAACCGATCTTACCTTACAAATTCACGCTTGCTGCCAACTCTGATGTTAATTTTCGTGAATACCACAATACCACATTTATGACAAGCCCAGAAAAGAAGAAGGTAAAGCAATGGCTTACAAATAACCTGAAAAAAGCTTTTGACACATTGCTTGTAACAATGCTTAATGCTCATTATTCGTACTTATTTTATTAAGAATCTTATGTTAAGAATGCTGTTGATCCTCACATAGCCGGCTGAGTAACTGTCATATAAAAATAAGACATGCTTTTAAAAAGAGTGTTTATGACAAAGATCCAAGCTCTTCCATATTTCTAAGTTAAATAAACTCTGCTATATAGACATATTGAATGAAATCCCATGAACAGATTAAGCAAACTAAAAGAGAAGTTTCTTTAGTACCATTATTGATGAGCCTATTTTAAAAAGCCCAACACCTATGGCAACCAATGCACACATAAAGAGCATAGAGAAGGAACACTGTGTATTCTGCTTATTCATTCAATTTAGGTTGCCATCTAGCAGTTGCTCACATTAAATCAGAGGAACATTTTCTTTATCTATAGGTATGCAAAACAGCAGCAAAATAATTGTCACGTAAAACCAAAATTACCGAGATATTTTATCTTGCCAACATTAACTGTATTCTATTCTTTTCATTTAGTATTGCTAGTCAAAGAAGTTATTCAAATTTTGTCTTAGTTAAACACAATTCCCCCTGCCACTGACATTAAATCACCTGAGAATCCTTTTTCTCTGAGAATTGCTTTTTAAATATGTTATACATGCATCTATCTATCTATCTATCTATCTATCCATCCATCCATCCATCTATCTATCTAGTTCTATATCTGTTTGTGTTATCTGTTTAATTTTCCACAGGTATTAAAACATTTCAGGTTTAGTCCTGCTAATGTTCACAAAAAGCAGACTTCGGGGTCCTCCACTCAGGTAGTCATGTTCCTGCAAGTCATCATCAGAATCTTAGTCTGGAAGATTTCACACAGACCAGATAAAACTTTGACTTCTCACACATGCAACTAGTAGGTTGTTGAGTAAGAAAAGAAATCCGATTTTCATCTTACTTCATTTTTAATCTAATACAGAGATTTTACTGTAATGGTAGTAGGAGACTTGAGGCCTAGGTTTTCATTCATAGTGTTCACTAATCTGGCTAATACGTGTTTTGGACCTGACTTTTAAATTATTTTTTTTAACTTACAAAAGATAAAATATTTAATTTACATGACTAATAAAGAACATTTGTATGTTGCATGCATATAATTTTACCCAGCTCGTTCATAAATGCTTTGCTTCATTTTATATCTTCAGTTCTATGCCTTTTCATTTTATCCTTCTGTTCTTACGGATTGTACTGAATTTGATGTCCTTTTTTTTCAAGCCCCTGCCTATATAACCATGCATTTAGGTAGAAATCTTTCTTCTTTTTCTTTTGTGTTTTGCAACATAGTAGTATGCAAATGATACTATCCATCATATTAACATGCAAATTTCTAAGATATACTTATAGATTAAAGCTAAAAGTATGATCCACAAAATAATAAGTATCCCGAAAGTCAAAGACCTAGGAATATTTATTATAGATTTATTATAATCTCAAGCATTTTAAGAAAATAGAATGTATTCTGTGGGGCTTGATTATTAATATTTTAATGCCTGGGGTTAACAATGTTGCTTTAACATCTGTTCTGAAATTTGTGTAGTACAATATTAAATCTAAAATATGTGGTTATGTCACATTTAAGATGGTGTGCTCATTGCATGAATAAATACCACTCATAGTGGTCAGCGTTCATTTGAGATGTATGGGATGGTTTGAAATATAGAGAAAAGACAGAGAAGTACTTTCATGACATTCTCTAGATGTTGACTGCTTTTTAACTACTTTAGAATAGAAATTGAAATGTGACTCTAAAAAACTCCAGTAGGAGAAATTGGCTGACACAAAGCATGTAGAAGACAGCTAAGACATGCTGTGAAAGAAGTCCGAAAGATCTCATCCATGTCCCAGGAAAGAAGAGAAGTCATGAGCGAGCTGTTGGTGAAAGAGGCTCTTAAACATTGATCCAGTTCTTCTGGGCAGTGTATTAGTTAACACAGAAATAAGTGTTGTTGATATAATTGAGGTCTGAATCAGGCAGGAAATATGACTTAAACCTCTACATAGAAAAGACCCCTTGGCCTTCCAAACCACATGTAGTCCATATGAGGATGGATCATTGCTGTAATTACAGCAGGATAAATTAAAGTTTTGGATTTTACTTATGGTAGCTCACAAAATAATTCTACACTTCACCATTCATTCATTTAGGCATATCCTTTTAAAATTATATGTATATTACTCTAAAATTGAACAGTCTCTTATTCTCTTAAAAAAGAAAATGGGTAGACTGAGATTTTGTAAGTCAAGTTTTACCACATGAAAAAAATTTGCAGCTGAGTTACAAGCTGTTGAAGCTGTTGAAATGAAAGTTAAAAAATGGTAATCCAGCTCTAAGTGTAATCTGCCCTATTTAATATTAGTTTATTAGTGGGGAAAAGGACATAAAGAGCACAAAATATTTGCCATTTTTAGACTCACTAGGAGACATTATGCATGCGTAAGACAGCTGGCGTATTGATTTCAAAAATTGCATAGATTTGTTTTAGATGTATTTCATTAAATGTTCAGCTTGCAGATAGAGGCAACCATTCTATAATCAATGATAGAGGAAAACAGCATAGAAAAATCTTTTTTCATCAATTCATTACTCAAACAAACGTCAAGTTATTTCAGATTTTAGGTCCATATTCATCTATGTCCAAATAGTTTTACCTCATGGGAGCTATAGTTCAAATGATTCCTGCATACATTCTCTTCTAAGGACTAATATCCCAACGTGGGCCATGTTTCTAATGATCATTATAACTCTAGCTGGATTGTTTCTGTATGAAAGACAAGTATTTTGTCTGTAAAACATAATACCTTCAAAAAAAGAAGCATAAAATAAATGAACTGGAAGGATTATGTCATTAATTGTGATTATACTCAATATAAAAAAAAAATACTCAGAATATTTCTGATTTAAGTAAATATGATTTGGTTTGTTTCTTTCACAAGGTTACTAAACAGCTGATCCCTATAACTAGATGTTCAGCTAAAGGGCCATAACCTGTCAGAAATACTTCTTCACTTAAAGATGAACAACCAATTGTGAAGCAATGAAGTGATGTAGAAAAAGCTGATAAGGCTTTCCAAGTTTCTGTATTAAAGCATTAATTCAAGGAGTGGAGAAGTTAGCTTGGGAAGTTTTAATCAAATAGACTAGTTACATCTTTGGGGATTTAGTAGAGAAAAAGCAGAGGAAATTAATTTGGTTTAGAAATACACACTGTACATATTGCAAAACTTTGTCTATTATAAATTTACAAAGGTAACATAAACCTAAAATTTGACATTACAGATTTGTGTATTTACACACTTAGGGCCAACATACAAATTCATACTGATGACTATTGATCTATTGATTCTGGTGGGGTCAACTGTGCAAGTGTTGTAATTGCTAGTTCTTCCACTGCTCACTGAAGAACCAGAAAGAAATGAAAAGGAAGTCATTTTAAAGACTAGGATATCATAGAGTAGAAATATGAACAATCTCTTTGTAATTTTCTTTGTATCAAAAATGGATCACATGCAATAACATCCCTCTGTAAATTCTGATCCGTGATAACAGAATGACATGATAGCAAAGTGAGTGCTTATATTTGGAGAAAAAAATCCCAAGTAGTTCATTGCTTCAGCGTAATAACATTTTTAGAGAGAAATCTAAAAGTAGTTTGTTGAAGCTGTCCCTGATTTCTTAAAGTAATATGTCTCTGAACAGTCTTTGAAATATAGCTTATTGATTGTACTGTGAAATTCTTGGTTGAAGAGAAGGGTAACAGAAACAAAATAGACAGTGTGTGCCAACTGCATAAAATTTCAGAAAATCAGTCAACATAGAAAGTAGATCTGATAACTTCTGAGTGCAGATTGGTTTTAGATTACCTTAAAATAGGCACAATTCATGTAAGTATTCATTATAAATATTCATCTGCCCATTGTGAGTTTATATGCAGAGGACTGGGTTTTTCTGCTCAACTAATATTGAGCATTAATGTTATCTGCAATATAGAATCATAGAATCATAGACATGTTTAGGTTGAAAAAGACCTTTAAGATCATCCAGTCCAACCATTGACCCTACTCTACCAGGTCCGCCACTAAACCATGTCTCTAAGCACCACATCTACACGACTTTTAAACACATCTAGGGATGGTGACTCAACCACCTCCCTGGGCAGCCTCTTCCAATGTTTGATAACTCTTTCAGTGAAAAGCTTTTTCCTAATGTCCAGCCTAAACCTTCCCTGGCGCAACTTGAACCTCTTTCCTCTTGTCCTATTGCTAGTTACTTGGGAGAAGAGACCAGTACCTCTTTTCAGGTAGTTGTAGAGAGCAATAAGGTCTCCCCTCAGCCTTCTCTTCTCCAGACTAAACAATCCTAATTCCTTCAGCCGCTTCTCATAAGACATGTTCTCCAGACTCAAAATCAGCTTTGTTGCCCTTCTCTGGACACACTCCAGCACCTCAATGTCCCTCCTATACTGTGGTGCCCAAAACTGAACACAGTACTCAAGCTGTGGCCTCACCAGCGCTGAGTACAGGGGCACAATCACTTCCCTACTCCTGCTGGCCACACTATTCTTGATACAGGCCAAGATGCCGTTGGCCTTCTTGGCTACCTGGGCGCACTGCTGGCTCATGTTGAGCCGGCTGTCCACCAGGACCCCCAGATCCTTTTCTGCCAGGCAGATTTCCAGACACTCCTCTCCAAGCCTGTAGCATTGCCTGGTGTTGTTGTGACCAAAGTGCAGAATCCAGCACTTGGCCTTGTTAAACCTCATGCCCATCAATCCAGTCTGTGCAGATCTCTCTGCAGAGCCTTCCTACCCTCCAGCAGATCAACACTGCCGCTTAATTTGGTGTCATCTGCAAACTTACTGAGGGTGCACTCAATCCCCTTGTCCAGATCATCAATGAAGTTATTAAACAAAGCTGGCCCCAAAACTGAGCCCTGAGGAACACCGCTTGAGACCTGCCACCAGCTGGATTTAACATCATTCACCACAACTCTCTGGGCTCAGCCATCCAGCCAGTTTTCAATCCAGCGAAGAGTACGCCTGTCTAAGCCACGGGCTGCCAGTTTCTCTAGCAGAATGCTGTGGGAGACTGTGTCAAAGGCCTTACTAAAGTCCAAGTAGACAACATCCACAGCCTTTCCTTCATCCACCAGGCGCGTCACCTGGTCGTAAAAGGAGATCAGGTTGGTCAAATAGGACCTGCCTTTCATGAACCCATGGTGGCTGGGCCTGATCCACTGGTTGTCCTTCACACACTGCGTGAGTGCACTCAGGATGATCTGTTCCATGATCTTTCCTGGCACTCAGGTCAGGCTGACAGGCCTATAATTGCTTGGATCCTCCTTCCGGCCCTTCTTGTAGATGGGTGTCACATTGGCAAGCCTCCAGTCATCTGGGACCACCCCTGTTGACCAAGACTGCTGATAAATGATGGAGAGTGGCTTGGCAAGCTCCTCCGCCAGCTGCCTCAGCACTCTCAGGTGGATCCCATCTGGGTCCATAGACTTGTGGCTGTGCAGTTGGTGTAGCAGCTCACTAACTGCTTCCTCTTGGATTATGGGGGGTTTATTCTGTTCTTCATCCCTGTCTTCCAGCTCAGCGGGCTGAATACCCTGACGATGACTGGTCTTACTATTAAAGACTGAGGCAAAGCAGGCATTAAGTTTCTCAGCCTTCTCCTCATCCTTGTTGACAATCTTCCCCTCCACATCCAATAAGGGTGGAGATTCTCCCTGGCTCTCTTTTTGTTGTTAATGTATGTGTAAAAACCTTTTTTGTTATCTCTTACGACAGTGGCCAGATTAAGTTCTAGATGTTCTTTCGCCTTCCTGATGTTTTTTCTGCATGACCTAACTAGATCCCTATACTCTTCTTGCATTGCCTACCCCTTCTTCCAAGACTGGTGAACCCTCCTTTTTTCCCCGAGTGCCAGCAAGAGCTCCCTGTTCAGCCAGGCCGGTTTTCTTCCCTGCCAGTTCATCTTACAACACATGGGCACAGCCTGCTCCTGCACCTCTAAGACTTCCTTCTGGAAGAATGTCCAGCCTCCCTGGACCCCTTTGCCCTTCAGAACTGTCTCCCAAGGGACTCTCTTAACAAGTGTCCTGAATGGATTGAAGTCTGCCTTCTGGAAGTCCATGGTAGTGGTTTTGCTGACCCCCTTCCTTACTTCACTAAGAATTAAAAACTCTATCATTTCATGGTCACTAAGCCCAAGACAGCCTCTGACCACCACATCACCCACCAGATCTTCTGTTTGTGAGCAGCAGGCCTAGCAAGGCACGTCCCCTGGTAGGCTCACTTACCAGTTGTGTCAGGAAGTTATCTATCTTCCACACACTCCAGGAATCGCCTAGACTGTTTCCTCTCTGCTGTGTTGTATTTCCAGCAAGCAGGTGTCTGGTAAGTTGCAGTCCCCCACTAGGACAAGGGCTGGGGACCGTGAGATTTCCGTCAGCCGCTTGTAGAACTCTTCATCTGTTGCTTCATCCTGATTGGGTGGTCTATAACAGACTCCCAACAGGATATCTGCCTTGTTGGCCTTCCCCCTCATCCTTACTCATAAGCACTCGACCTCGCCTTCACAGTCATTGAGCTCTATACCATCAAAACACTCCCTAACGTAGAGAGCCACCCCACCACCTCTCCTTGCCTGCCTATCCCTTCTGAAGAGCTTATAGCCACCCATTGCAGCATTCCAGTCATAAGAGTCATCCCACCATGTTTCTATGATGGTGACTATGTCATAACTATCCTGCTTCACAATGGCTTCCAGCTCCTCCTGTTTGTTGCCCATGCTGCATGCATTGGTGTAGATGCACTTGCGCTGGGCTATCAATTTCTCCCCCAATGTTGGCATGCTGTCCCCAGGCTCATCTCTAACGAGCTTGATTCTATCCCCTTCCCTCTTTGTACCTAGTTTAAAGCCCTCTCAGTGAGCCCTGCCATCTCATGAGCAAGGATCCTTTTCCCTCTTTGAGAGAGCTGAATTCCATCTGTCGCCAGGAGGCCCGGTGCCGTGTAAACCTCCCCATGATCAAAAAAACCAAAATTCCACCGGTGGCACCAGCCTCTGAGCCATGTGTTTAAAAGGTGTGTTTTCCTGTTCCTTTCAGTGTCCTTCTGTGCCACTGAAGGGACTGAGGAAAACACTACCTGTGCTCCTGATCCCTCGACCAGTCACCTCAGTGCCCTGAAGTCCTTTTTAATCGCTTTTGGTGTACTGACTGCAACCTCATCACTGCCCACTTGCACAACCAGGAGCAGATAATAATCAGAGGTCCATACCAGACCAGGGAGTTTCCTAGTGATATCCCTAACCCGGGCCCCAGGGAGGCAGCAGACTTCCCTGTGGGATGGATCTGGTCGGCCACTGTTCCTCTCAGAAGGGAATCGCCTACAACAATTACCCTCCTTTTTCTCTTAACAGAAGCAGTCCTAATGCGTGAGACTGACCAACTCACCCTAGGCAACCCCCTGGAAGAGTCTTCATCTGTTTCCTCATTTGCCTGGCCCTCAAGTTCCAGAGCCCCATACCTGTTACGTAAGGGCAACTGGGAAGGTGAGGGAGGCTGGGAGGGGACTCGCCTGCCTTCCCGAGCAGGGACCTGTTTCCAATCCCCCCGTCTCTTAGTTCCCCTCCTCACACCTGGTGGCAAGAGGGGAGGGGATCCTTTACTTCTTGTGGGCCCTTTATCTGCTGCCTTGGCCTCAAGGTGTTGTTGCTCCACCAATCTCTCTCCCTCTCACACTCTCTGATGCTCCTGAGCCTGTCCACTTCCTCCCTCAGCTCTGCCACCAGGCTAAGCAGGTCATTCACCTGGTCACACTGCACACAGGTGTTGTCTCTGCTGTCCTCCGCTGCGTTTTTCTACAAGCTCTGTCTGGGTCGCCACATTCCTTCTCGCAAGGGATTTTGGATGAGTGGTAACCATGGCTAGGTCCTCTCCTGGGAGGGCAATGCCCACTACTTGAGTCAAATTTGCCTCTCAAGCCAGGAGGGGGGCCAGTTACCCCCAGTTGAACTTACCTTGCTGAGTGCCGACTGAGTTCCTCGGTGTGCAGCGACTGGTCGCGGCGCTCTGGAAAGGCACATTTAGAACTGCCGCGGGTGGTGGCAGCTCGGCCCCTGCCATGTCAGCAGCCCTCCTCCAAGCTGCCGGTGCCAGCACGAGCTAGCTGTTTCTCTGGGCTCCGAGAGCCCAAAAAAGAGCTCCTTATGAGCCCTTTGTGCCTCGATCCCCTTCCTCAGTGTGGACTTACCTGCAGTGGAGTTATTTCTTCTCAAACGATCAGTAAGGCAGTACATTGGAAGCCTCCTAACTCAGCTGTGAAAAACAAAATTTAAAGGAAATCCTAGTTCCTCAGTAGTCAAAATTATAAAAGGAAATTATCAGCAACTGATAGTAATTTTATTTATGTTCCACAATAAGGCCAACACAGTGCTTTGATCCTGGAAAGGAAGCAGATGATATTATAGTAATCCTATGGTCAAATGTTTGACTGATTTGCTTTTCAATTTACAGGTATATTTTTAATGACTCTTGGAAAGATACCCTGGCAGAATAAAACCACAGTGCCTGAGGCTGCAATTTTATGTCTGGCCTCTGAAATATGCCTAGTGAAGCCAAACAAGATGACTGAAACCTGTGTAGAAATGCCTGAGCTAGCATTAAACTAGCTGAATGAAGTTAATAACAGTAAACATGCAAGAGGCTGAAGCTCAGCATGAGCTATAAAATAGACCTGGGAAAAAGCATCAATATTTAGGAAATTAGCCTGCCATAAAATCGGAGTTATTAAAACTACGCTTTTACTGGTGACTGATTTTTCATATTTTTGACTGAAGTATAAACACACAAACAAGAGTGTATTCTCTGTATTCTTGTACACCTATTTAGAATTGGGTGTATAGAGTAGGTTAAAGTTGTATCATTGATTTTTTTTCTCTTTTGCTGATGGCTTACAAACATTGAGATATTTGTAAGATCTCAATACGTAACATTATTGTTGTAATAGAAAATTGTACAAGAAAGCTAACAATTACTGCTACTTTGTACTGTTGTGATATGGGGTATGTTAGGTATACGTGGCTTGTGGATATGGGCTTCTGCAGAGTGCCTGTCAGAGTTAAGATATTATATATCCCTATATGAGACAAGCTGAAAAAAGCAAAAGGGTATTCTTTCACATGTACTTTTTCCTTTTGAAGTAGGTGATCTGGTTTATTTTGTAATTTTTAAAAATTGCACATTTTATATTGATTGATTGCATGTTTTAAGGAGGACTCCAGCTTGGGGAGTCACTCCAGTAAAAAGTAAGCCAAGCAACGGAAAATAACTTAAAACACAAACAGTTCAGTCTTTGGCATTACAAAATGTTCTTTTGTTATTTTTTCAGATGGGATGAAACATTAATTGTCACCATACCTGAGAGAGAATGAGCAGGTTCTTTTACAATGCTGAGGGCAATGCAGCAACAGTGAAATCTCAGTTGCATGAGATCTCACTGTACTGTCTTTTTATGCAACCTTAGCTGAAAAATAAACTAAGGCAGTTGGGTTTGTGTATGAAATACAGAGTATTATGGTATCACTGGAGTGAGGTTTAGTCAAGGTTTTTGCTATTACAATTTAACTACTTTATATATCTAAACACATTCTGAAAAGAGGCTCATTTGCAATACAAAAACAATGGCCCACATTGGGCACCCCTGAGAAGAAGCCAGTGGTGCAAAACCAGTACTGCTCCATCAGAAAGGTGTTGCTCTGAACAAAAGAATAAGGTTACCTGCTCCTATACGCGGAGGTTGAGGCCTTTGCATTGTATTCTCTGTCCTCACACTAACTTTGCTGTTAGAAACACATTTGCCAGCAGAAGCAAATGGCAGAAACGTATATGCCATTTTGCAAATGGCAAAAACAATAGCTTAAACTGTGAAATACTAGCCCGAGGCACGTAACTATGGGGGGAGTGAGGGGGTGGGAATGTCTAAAACTGAAATTTTGAACTGCCTGCTGCTTGCTACATGCAACTGGTACAGGCAGGTTGTAAATTTTTATAACATCCAGACTAAGCAAACGTGGCATGCCTTGAATCCTCGATTAATAAAGAGGCATGACACTGCACCAACAATTGCAAGGCTGATCATGTGCTGTGCTTCAGCACATAGACTCTTTAGATTGCGAAAATTGCAGGGCTTGGGGGCCTAGACAGAAGATGGGATGGAAAATAAAGGTTCCCAAAAAGAAGTGGTCTCAGAAAGAAGGGAGGTGGAAAGAAAAAGATGAAGATCCTACCTGGAGGAAAGACGCTGGAAGTGGGGGACAATGGTGGACACCAGGGACATGCATGGTGACAGATGCCAGAAGACAGCCAGGCACTTTGGCCAATGAGGCCCAAAACTGGTAGCTGGAAACGGTGCCATTGCGGGAAGCAGCATGACTTTCTGCCTGACCTCCAGAGTAGGCCATTGAACCAACTCCCAGTCCTCAGAAACTGCAAGCACTCGTGAATTCCAGAATAATTTGTGTAGAGACCACGTGTAGCCTACTGCACTTTAATTATATTACAGAGTAGACTGCCTTGGTGTACCTGTGTGGACTATCTCTCTGACATTATAGACAATGATACTGAAGCATTTGCCTTTCCTATAAATGTAGTCAAACTTGATTGAAGAATGTATCTTTTTATGTCCTAGTATATTACGGAACATAGTTTATCCCATCTGAGTCTGCAGTTTAAGGGTAAATGCAAAAGGGAGATAACTCACTGTCATACCCACAGCAGAACATTTCCTCTACATATCCCTGATAGGATTTAAATTCAGTTAATATACTTTTGTGTAAGCTTTGCCCTTCATTTCATATTCTTTGTGGTATGAATTATTACTGACATTTAAGAACCCCATTTTATAGCTGTGATCAAAATGGAATGCAGGTAAATAAAAAGTGACATTATCCATAACACAATATAGAAGGATATAAAAAAATGCAAATTGTAGTAGCTCATCCATGCTCATATTTAAGGCCATTGAAAGTACTAGAACATCCCACGAAATGAGAACTAATGCCTGCTTGCCTGTGGTATGAAAAAATAGGAAAGAGAAAATAATTAAGTTATAAATCTTTGGTCTGATCCTGAATACTGGTCCCTGATCTTGAATGTGGTATCCTCCCTTAAATCAGTATCAAGCCATGTATAATAGAAAATTCTGGAAAAAATAAACCAGATGAACATTTAGGACAGGAAGGAATTTATGGTATGAAGTAAAAGTTATGTAAAACTTACTTTTTAAATATTGTGTCAACCCAAATCCATATAAAATGGAAGATAACGTAGTTTTGGTGAGCTTTCTTGGTCTTCAATATCTAACTAAGAATCAAAGCACAACACAAAATCCGAGAGGCTTACCTGGGACACTGGATGCAAAGCCTAATACTGTACTGAAAACTAATACAAACCTGACTGGAAAACATTTTGATTTAAAACTGGATGAGGATTCCCATGAATGAAGACACTTTCCCAGTTCATCCCAGGTTTAACTCTTAGTTCTGGTGCTTTCTGAGTTTGGGTTTGGGTTTCTTTGGTGTGGGAGGAGGGGAGTTATTTGGGGTTTTTTCCTAATCATTATCTAAGTTACTGTTTTCGTTGTTAAGAATCAATTGCTTGGTCTTCACAAAACTTGTTTTTATCACATATCATATATATATCACATATATATATATATATGATTAAAATTAAGTCTGTGAGAGTTTTTCACCATATACATTTCATTTGTGCAGTATCAATTGCATTCACAAACACCTTTTATCATTAATGATTGTTAATGACAGTTGAAACTTCAAGCTTTCCCAAAGTGTGAAGTTCCTTGGAAGTGCTTTATTTTTCGGTGCTCAGTAACACTGACTAAAAGCAACAACTGAAAGTTGTCCTAGAAAGTTAGCTTGTCACAGGCAATTTGACCAGTTTTTCTTGCAGGATTCTAAGAACCCTGAGTGTCTTCTATTTCTTACCCTCTCTTTCTCTTTCTCTTTCTCTTTCTCTTTCTCTTTCTCTTTCTCTTTCTCTTTCTCTTTCTCTTTCTCTTTCTCTTTCTCTTTCTCTTTCTCTTTCTCTTTCTCTTTCTCTTTCTCTTTCTCTTTCTCTTTCTCTTTCTTTCTTTCTTTCTTTCTTTCTTTCTTTCTTTCTTTTCCTTCTTTCCTTCTTTCCTTCTTTCTTTCTTTGTTTTTCTTTCTCTCCTTGTTTCTCTTTCTCTCTTTTTTTGCACACACACATATATACAAAGCACAACTAGTTTCTCAGAGCAGCACTGTTTCCACTTGTTCACACTTTCTTTTTCTTTAAAAAACTCTTTTAATAACAAGGTACCTTATATGACATTTTTTCTATGGATGTATATGTGCATTCATCATGCTATTTGGTCCTCCTCTTAAATCCAAGATTTTATCTGCATTGGTTATGAAACCAGACTAGTATATCTTTTTGTCCAATACTACCTGGGCTGAAATGTTTTACTGCACAGGACATCCAACTGGTTCTCAAATCAAAGACTTACAGGTCTGTGGGCATAAACTTCATGGTGAATTCTGAACAAAGAAGACATTTTTTTGTGAGTGGATTATTGGAAAATTCAAAAAAAGGAAGTGCAAAAAAGGCGCTATGTACAACTTTGTACATAAACAGACAGATATAGATAGCTCAATATGTAGTTAAGAAAAAAGAAAATACAAGCTTAAAGAAGCACACTGAAGTTCACCCGTACATTCTTCAAACATTGACAATTTGTCAAAAGCCACTATTGCAAGGGTTATCCTTCATGGCTCTTAATGTTGCTGTCCTCCCCTGTTACTGAAAGTGATTACATGGGGCAGAGGGCTATCGTGAAAATCAAAGCACGAGCGCATTAGCAGATAGTTGACTGACCGTCCTGAGTTTCACACACTGGCATGCAGGTAAACTGAGATTTCCAACTGAAATATGTCATCATTCTATACACTCTGCCAGCCTCAGTAAAGAGGATTGGATGGGAGTGAGAATATTTCATATGATATCCAGTTAGAAGAAGCTCTGCCGCTTCTAGAAGCAGCCTTCATTGCTTTCCCTAACCAGAATACTGCATACATTGTCCTGATGAGTAGGTTGCCCAGGGAGATTGCAATATATCCATTATTAGGTGTTTTTAAGAGCCTCTTAG
The DNA here is from genome assembly GCA_008921705.1 of Burhinus oedicnemus. NCBI lineage: Eukaryota > Metazoa > Chordata > Aves > Charadriiformes > Burhinidae > Burhinus > Burhinus oedicnemus. The sequence goes on along the minus strand of VFFE01007159.1, from coordinate 1,138,511 downwards.
ACTAACATGTATTCCTAATCACGTAAGTGCAGCTGAGACTACCTTCAAGACTAGAGGGTCAGTTAACGTTTCTTCTGCATTGACTTATTTTTCTGTGATTTCATGGTCATTTTTACCTGATTTTATATTAATTCTCATGAACCCTAGTGAGAAAATGAAAAAAAGATTGCCTCCAGGGAAAACTGGCACGTACAGAGATTAAGTGATTTGAAGGTCAACCTACTACTGAATCTGAGATGGAACTTGTGGAAATGTTCTGTGCCCGGCCTACTAGACAAGTTGACCTCAGAAATCCCAAATAAAGAAGGCAACAGATTTTTATGCCATTTGTTCTGATTCTTCAGTCACTGCAGCATTGTACAGAGATATGAAAGTATCACTTTCATTACGTTTAGGCATATTCCACTGGGATCCATTTGACCTGCAGTCTTTTCTCTATTTTTTCACATATATTTATTGATTCCATTGATTAAGGCATCTGTTTTTTATGAAGTCAACATTTGTTTTTGTGGAACACTGTTTAGCAGCTGTTATAGCTCAGAGAAGGGGTGGCAGGATAACAATTAAACTAATACAGGTTAATATTTTAATATCTGGCCTGACAACGGCAATATCAATGAATCTCACTTTTAGAAAATTACTGAGGTATTTTTAAGTATTTTGACTCTGATGGCAGTGTGGATTGTTCTGCATTTTGAAAAATAGTCTTGAAATGATAAAAGAATTTTTACATAGATTGTGATACACTTTTTTTCTTCCACCTTCAATTTTTTGATTAAAAAGACTGTTTCCTATCAAAGTTATGGCTCAGTTTTCCAGATAAATTATGTTAGATCACTGAAAATCAACACATTTCTTCATTAAAATGTTAATGTATCCGAGAAATTTTGAGGTTTGTTTGTATGTTAGTTTACATTTTACTTCATGAATAAAGGCAGGATACAAATTTTCATTGAGATGAGAAAGTTTTGAGGCAAACAATTCCAGGGCATTTACAGAACAACTGATAAAACACCTTCTAGAATTACAAAGTGTTCAGGCTATGGTCAAGATCAGATTCTTTTGCTTGCATACAAAATGTCTTTGCATCTATATGGTTGAATGTACTTAAGAAATTTCGCACATGAAGCCATGTTACTTAAAATACTATGTGCAGTAGCAAGTAAAACATCGGTTAAAATGTTTTGATTATACTGTGCTGCAGCAAGTCAGTACTCTGCTCAGAATTTTTTCAATCAATGTGCTGGCTGAAAGAACAGATTTTTTTGTCTGTGATCATTTAGGACTGTTAGAAGTTGCTGCTGTACCAAAGAATTACATTGTTTAAGACGAAGAAAAACACCGACTGCTGCATACCGTTTTGCTCTTTGCAGTGGGAAAATACTGCAGTAAAATTGCAGCAAAAATACTTGATCCTCCCTTATGCTACTTCACTGAAGAGATTACAAAGCTTCAGTTTCTTCAATGACTTGCATAACCTAAACCTCTCAGTTTTCATATCATCAAGAAAGATAGATAGGGAAATAAAGCATTTTGGACAATGTCCACTAGTTCCAAGCAGGTGCAGATTTGCTATACCTGCCAGCTGACCCTCATTTTGAACGTCAAACTGTGTATCGAATTTGTGACAGAAGAACTGGCAGCAACCTGAATTTCATTTAGTTTAGCTGCTTCTGGTTATCCTCTTACTTTCCACTGCTTTGTGGTCTTTATTGCTGTTGAGGATGTCAAGAGGATGTAAAAGAAGAAAGGTCAGTTTTCAAATATTAATGGCTATTTGAAACAGATGGAAGATTCACATGTGACTGGAAAAAAACTGCTCAAAACTTTTTTCTTGTTTAAGGGGTAGGAATGAAATCTTTCAACAGAATTTAGTATTTCTAAGAAATTTCTTAAAGGACCGAGTTCTACCAGTTTTATGTTTGTGCAGTAATGTTTGCTCTGTGTAGCTGTGCAGGCTTAGAATAACAGGAAATAAACAGTGCTTATGTGAGAATAAAAGGTATATATACCTCCCAAAGCCATAGAAAGACACTTCAGTGTGTCACATGTTAACTTTGAGTCTTCTTGCTTCCTGCAGCAGCTCTCCGTTGTAGTGGTGATATGGGTAAGAGACAGTTTCTCAGCTTCCACTCAGCTTTGAACTCAGCAGGAATTATAAACCAGGAGTCACTGTCTCTCATATATTTGCCGCCACTCAGCACTGTACTCCATCTCCCCTCCCTGCTTTTCCCACTCTGGTCTTTGTTATGATCCTATTAGCTCTTTTATAACCTGCAGGTCTTAAGCAAATAATGTGTGTGTTGTAGACTCAAACTTATGCAATTAGATTCCCCAGAAAACTCAGTAAGTGCCAGATTGTGAACTTGGGGAAAATACAAATATGACTACATTTGCAAGGTTTTAGGCCTCAGGGAAATATACCCATTTTGTTTCCACCATCAAGCTATTAAAGTTCCATGAAAAGAACAGATTTTATGCTATTTTTAAACAGAAAAATACCACTTCCAGCTCAGGAAGACCCAGGGCCACAGACTGTTGTAGGCTTATAGACAATACTAAGAGAATATCATCGTATGTTGGCCACATACAGTCTTCCCCAGCCAAACATCACTGATGATAAGGACTCAGATACTGAGGTAGGAGGATGAGTATGGTCTTTCTTATTAACAAACTGCAATGAGGGAAAACACACATAGGTTCAAGAATTTGAAATTACAGATATTTATAATTAATATTATAGATATTTTCACAAATCTACAAGAAGAGCTAAAGTACACAGTAATTTTCCAAGGCTGTAAGAGGTCTGGCATAATATTAATTACTGGGAAAGGTGTAGCACATTCCCCTCCTACTGCTTCCTGCAGAGAGTGTTTGCTTGATCTGCATGAGTTGCCCAAAGATTTTTCTTGTTCTGTTACTCTGGATGCCTTAGAAGTGCACTAGGGACGGTAGAAAAAAAGGTATATTTTAAACTTACATTAGAAAAGAGGAAGGTGGAGAAAAAATTGTTATCCCAGTTGACCAGCCAAGAAGGTAATTATGTACTGATAAGGTCTTTTGGGCAGCGGAGGAAAAGAATGGTTTTCACATATTTATCTTTCTTTTGAGGTTGTTGGTTTGAGAACACTGAAAGACAGTTTGAGAATTTGGGTACTGATTAGTGTTTAGTCCGTACCTGCTTCTGAACACGTCTTGCTTTCCAAAAAGTCCCAGTGGCCACATATTTGTCTTGATTTTTTGTTTGGTGACTGGCCATTTACAAGTTGTTTGCTGACTGACAGAGGCAATGTCTCAGAAACTGTATGTGGCTAGTCCCTCAGAATAAGAATCTTATGGAGCAAATATAAAATTGTCGTTACTTAAGTAAAATCTCAATGGAATAGCAGAAATGGAAATACTACACACCTGCCTGCTGAAGGCCAAGACAGATACATTTTATACTTCGTTACACTACCGGTGAAGAGAAGAATTTTCAGAATTTTCTTCTACCATCTTTTTATAACCCATGATAATAGCAACATGTAGTGAGCTATTAATCCTTTCTGTCAAGTTAAAAAATTAAAAAGAAAAAAATATATAAACGGCTAATTAAAAACTAGTTCAATAAAATAAAGGGGACAGTTCCATGACTGGGCACACCTTGACCATAGTGTGCCAGAGGCCCCATCTCTAAACAAAAAATATCCTGAGGACTCTCAGACCATTTAGTTAACAGCAGGTAGCCACTTGGTGAAGACAATAGACCTCAAATAGATACCAAAATTCAATAAATAATATAAGGTATGAAGGCAGAGGGAGAGATACGTACCTATGAATGGCCCCCACAAAAATTACAGGGACAAAAACTCACTGAGCAAAATCTGCTTAAATTAGTCTGTAGATGCACAGGATAAGAAGTGCCTCAAGCAATCCTCTTCCATAAAGCCATAGTCTGGCTTCAGGAAGGCGCCTGCTTCCAGCTAGGGTTAATAGCACTGAAACGTCTGTAGAACTTAGGCTGATATTCCTGTTCTTTCCCAAAGAAAGCTTGGGTATTCTCTTACACAACTCACACAGAAGATAAGTATACACAGTGCAGCAGCAGGATTCTTGGTGTAAAAAGAGATGACCTTGAAGACAGGTTTTGGAGTGCTTTGACTACAAACAAGAATATAATGTCCTACTACCAATATCACTTCTGCATGTTCATGCAGGAAGAATGGCTATTGTTCCTCTGATTCTGCAGCCTTTGGGTTAGACAGATGTTATATGAAAATCTTCAACTGTTCAGCAACATTTTCTGTTACAACCAACTTGAAAGAAATAAATTATTTCTTTTTTTCCATTTTAAGGTTTTAATTCCAAGATAATGACAGGGTCTGTTTATTCAGTAGCTTCTTATAAAGATACATAATTTGAATTACACAATAGAGTTCAGTATTACCTCCAAAGGAGGCACAATGCATTCTTATGCAATATACTTTTGCAATGTAACTATTTTTTATTTCCCTGAGCACTAGACTGAAACTACTGGGGTGTGATTTCTGATGGAAAACACTTGACTACAAACAAGGTGGTGTGTTCTTGTGTGTGTGTGTGCACGTGCAAGTAAAGTGAACATTTCTGCCAGTATTGCAAGTCTTTATCGTTAGCTTAGGAAACATTAAAAGCTAAAAGACTACTTACAATACTGAATTTGTAACAATAAGCATATAATGATTTTATATTTTTCATACTGCTGATTATCCATTAAAAAAAATTGTCTTCTTTCCCTTCCTTCCATTTTTTTTAAATTTCTTTTTCACTTTTTATTAATCATAAGGTTGTTTTTTTTTTTTTTTTTTTTTAACAAGACAAAGTCAGGGAGAACATTGTTGATTTCCAGTCCCTGCTACTCCTTTTATCTTAGAGCTCATTCCCACTATTCAATTCAGGCAGCAGTGACCTCTGAGGTATATTGCAGCTTACTGGAAATAGGTGTTCATTTGCCCACCTGGAACTCCCAAAATACTGATAATTGCAAACTCTTGGCTGGTAGTTCTCATCCAGCAACTGAGTTTGAGTAAAGAGAGCTCGAGAATCTGGGACCAGTGAATAGTGGTAAAAGTCTTGGGGATGCTCTCCTTGATGAAACAGCAACAACCTGCAATGGGAGCTCTGGTAATTGTATATCAAGGTGAGTGTCAGTTTTTATAATGTAATAGAAGGTAAGTAAAATAAGACACTGGGCACATTGCAATATCTGGATGAAGATATCCTCAGCAGAACCTGCACTTTCTGCTGTGCTATTGTCTGGATTCCCTAGATCAGAAATAAAAAGGCTGCTGTTTAAATACTTAAAAAGGAAAAAAGTATGGCCAGAATATTCCATGTGTTATTGAATAAATACAGATATTTAATAAAAGCAGTTTGCACGCTTTCAACTTTTTCTCTGTCAGAATGCCTAATTGTGTTGTGAAAATATTCAATGGCGAAATTGAACAGCTATGCAGCTACACAAAATATATGACAAGGTTTGATCACCAGAGGAAACAGAGGTGCTGTATCAAGTCTGTTACACTATGACAAATCATAATTTAATTTCCATATATGTTGATTGTCAGAATAATCAACCTAGTTACTAAAAATGGGCTTCTCAAGTTGTGGCCTCTCCCTCAGTCTTAAGTAATGCTGGATAAGATATGCAATATAACTTGAGATTAACATAACCAAAATAAGTTCTAAGGTTATCAATAAGATATTATTGAAATGTGTTGTATAGAATGATCTGTTTAAAAGTCTTGTCTGTTTGCTTGAGAAATGTCATCTTTTGCAAAGAATCTTTCAGCTTTATTAAAATAAAGTCTTTTGTAAAAAAAGATGATGTCATGCAAAATAGTTGTATATCTTTATACACAAATACTAAGCAAGGGAATGAATGTATGTATATGTGTGGCTGGGTGGTCAGGTCGGTGTGCTTATAAGTTTTGTACAACTGAAAGCATTTTTCTTTGGTTACCTAACAAAAGCCAGAAATTGCCATTTTTCAGGGCGTTAGTTTTTGTAACAGAGTATAAAAGATTTCTAATTTAATTTTCTAATATAAAAATGAAATCCATTTTAAACAACTTTAGTAAAATAATTCATTATAAATAAATACAATAGTCCAAATTAAGGGGATAGTATCCCTCATGTAGTACAACAGCTTCATGCAGTAAAACATTAGTTTTTCACATTATTGATCTCTATTGTAATAAGATTAAGATTTTATATGTTCTTGCTTTCACAAAACATTGCATAAGGTTTTTCTGTAGTGGACAGATCGGTATCCATCAGTTGTTTATATCAGATGTTAACAAGGGTTTTTTGAGTAAGATGGGATCTTTTCACTTCTAAATTCTGAACATATGAGAACGCCTTAGTCAAAAGCACAGAGTGTAATTTGAAAATGTACCTAAATTTTAGCTGCCACTCATTACCATGCCCACTAATCTTGGCAGTAAAAACATGGGAGAAAGCGGAACAATCTAAAATGTCTTTGTGTCTTTGAAGCCAATGTCCTGTATATTTTACTTTGTTCTGTGATGTAAAATGCAATATTTTGTAGCACCAAGAAAGTAGAAGTACAGAAATAACAGAAAAAAAAATAGCAATGCTTTATGACTATTCCCTTTTGTGTTCTTCTTTGTGCCATATGAGATGAAACGTTTTCAGCAGCTGTCAGCACTGTGTAAACACAACGGTCACTAATTTAGAAGGTTTTAAGGCAAGGGAAAGCACATGAAAACAAATATTATGATAAAGAAGGAACCTGCTTTTCTCTATCAATTTTGCCTTGATGAACAAGCAAGAAGAGTTGCCAGAGGAAAGAGCAGGAGTGTCACAAGCATGTCTATAAAAAGACTTTTTTGCCTTCTCTTAAAAAATGGAAAAACAATCTTTCTCCTCATTTCTTTGCTGCTCACCTACATTTGGTCAATGCAGCCACTTAGAAAGACCAACCCAACAATTTAAAACACAGCAGACATGATTATCTATGCCACAGTGTTGAAAGTGTTGGTGGGTATTGATCACTGTGTTGAACTTTGTTAGTCACTTGTGTACTTGGACTACCCTGGAATGGCTTCTGCAAAAGGATTTCTAAGCACATTTGGTTTTTTAGTCTCAGTCTGGCTCCCTTGTTATACTTAGCAGGCTCTAGCTCTTCTTTCACCAATATAAATATTCAAAATATTTCATACCTACAAGGAATGTTTTAAAGTTGGGTTTTTTCTGAGTTTAACTTCCTGAATCTGTTCTTAATCCCTTACTAAATGTTGTTGGCAAGTATTAGCCAGGAAGATTAACTGTAATGTGTAGGCTTTTTTTAGTATCTGCAAATAGCTGTGAGTAATCCTCATTTAGGCATGGATCTAATTCACATGTACTTTTGGAACTGAAGAATAGCATTAGAATGAAAATGAGAATATCTGAGAATTTATTTACATAAAAAATAATTGAAAATTAAGATCATTATGTAACCTTATTTTTATGCATATTTTAAATTTTCACTTGAAGGAATGCGGTCAATAATATTTCACAGAAGTAACTAAACTAAGGTAGTCAGACAATATATCTGTGCATTTAAGCTTATATCATTTAATATGTATATATTATAAACATGTAGAAGGAAGCTATTTCCTATTTTTTAGCTTAAGTAATAACCATAGACAGGATTTTTATCTTAGTGACCAAAAGTACAACTTTTTAAATTGCCTCAGTGGTATCAGCAATAATTATTATTTTTGCATTCTCTGCTAGCTGGAATAGACTACAAGTATTTAAAGATTAATCATGAATAACAAATCACAATAAACAAAGTAATTAAGAGCATAAAAGGTTACAGCTTATAGTTAAATTGGCCTATTCCTTCTTTAGGAGTTTGATAATCTGGAATCATATCACTACAACTCTTTATTACCTGTTCATACAGTATTAATTACTGATAGCCTGTGGATCTGAAACATATTGGAGTCATAAAAAAACATCCAAAATTATCTATTAACTATTTCTCCAGTGTTTGGTTGTGGCCCGAGGAAAGCCAAAAATGAATACATTTTCAATGTTTCCATTATTTGGGATCTAAATTTTTCAAGAATAAACTGAAAGTTTTTTGAGTACCTGGGCTAACGATCTCTACTTTGCTCTCAAATTTAAATGAGACTTACATCTAATCAAGATTCAAAATCTTGATTCTTTCTGTTACAGAAAGAATTTGTAACAACATCATCATTCAATTTCTTATCCCGAGGATATCAAACACCTTTTACCAGCGTCAAAACTCATGTAATACTGTATGGGAATTTGAGACTGAAATGAATGCCAGACAGCAGAGCAGTGTCACTGTCCAAGGCGTGATCTTTGCTGACTTACACTTTGTGTAGTCATTTACTGTTGTGCAAAGTGGATACAGATTGCTACCAAACCAGATTTTGCCACCGATGTTTCTGTGAACTAAGTACACAAGGTAAAAGTGACTATATCAGGCAATAGGGAATGTTGCTAAGTGACCAGCCAGAACATTTCTTAAGCATCGTACAGAGATACAGAAGTCGGACTGTGCACGCAGTTCTGTTGTTCGGGCTTTACTGTCCAGAGCTTGTTTACTTTATAATGAAGGGTTCAAGCCAAACCCTGGAATTCCTCAGAGATACATTGATTCAGCAAGATTCAGCCCACCACTTGGAGCAAATCTGTACAGGAGTTAATTAGAAGTAAGGGTTTAAAAAGGGATCACTTGCAGGTTGTTTGATACTGTATAAGCAAGATTGTGTGCATATATACTTTAAAATCACTGAGTCCTGGTTAATTGAATTATCTAGCTATGCTAGATTAGGAAATATAAATAAATATGTTTTTATCTAGAATTTAACATTTTGAGACAGTGACATATTTAGTAAGCAAATAATAAAAAAGGTTCCCCCACTCCAGGTTGGGGGTTTTTTGCCTTGATTGAGATGAAGTCCTAAGCTTTTAGGCACAAAATGAAGAAAGGAAAATGTTCTATCAGCTCTGTATTCTAAAATAGCTAACCCTGTTACACAGAATAATCAAATCCATTGGATGCTTTTGAAAATTCAATATTCTGTCTTTCATATAAATCTAAACAATGAAAATTAGACTGAATACTGTTTGTAGATACTGATTTGTATTAGTAAAAGTTGTGATCAAACATTTAAATAACTGCAGTGTGGGAGAAAAGCAGCAAATTCTCTGTTTCTGAATGACTGTTCACAATACTTGTGGATCCAATTGTAGATTTGTATCACATCTTTATGCAGTGCAGTATAAGAAACCATTTTCAAAGAACTAACAGAAATCCAGATCAAGATACTAATCAGAGGAAAATATAATCTATATGGATGGGATCAAGTTCACAAATATTAAAAATTATCTTCAGTAAAAAAACTCGATTATTTTAAAATGTTGAGTAGAATAGCTTTTTGTACAGCTTAGCAATGCTGGTAGCACTATTTTTGCAGTACTGTTAACAGAAACCTATTTCACTTTTATCCACTAGGTGGTCATTTTACGTCTATGTAGTGAATAGATTTAACACAACCAACATATTTCTCAACCAAATTTTTTTTTTCAAGTCATATTACATTAGCTGGATATTTTTGTCAAGAAAAGCCTAAGATTAATATATTTTTAAAATATTGAAATATTTGTTAATAAAACAGAAAAATAATCACATTCAAATTAGAGTTCAATTTTCAGACTTAAAAATTCAACTGTTCCCATGGTATTTTTGATACTTCTAATATGTAGAAATCACAGTTTAAATTACAATTACTAGTTTAAATTACAGTTACTGTACTCTTATATGTTAATGCCAGCTCCTTGTACCTGAGCTGCTTTGTATATAGCAACAAATATTTTGATCTAATATTAGTCATTTCTATTCTGCTGCTACCAGTTTTCAAAGAGATAGACAAGAAAACAAGTTATATGTTTGAATAAGCAAACGAATTTAAGATCTAGTCACCTTCAAACATTTTGTTAATTTGGTGGGATATTTTTCTTTTGAGTTCAGACCAATATGCTTACCATGTGCCAGAACAGGACTGCTAACTTGAGAGAGACTCCTAGACGCAGTGAATATTGATGATATTCTGATATGTAGAAAAAGCTGAGTATGGCCATTAGAAGTTGCCACAAAAACTTTGAAATGATAGCTCTGGAGTTCCAGCCCCACATCTCTTAGTCAGTCACTTGTAAGCTTGAGCATGTTGTTTTACAGACAAGGTATGGTCCCAGCTAAGGCTCTAATCGCACAGTATATCTTACCGACCTGAATATTCCTGTAGTATAACAAATCCTTATAAATGAGATCGGGATAATATAAGTTTCCTTAGGAGAAGGACATAGCCAGAGACATTCTGGAATAAAGATTCATCTGTTCCTTTGTCCCTGAGGGATTTTAACAGATGCCACATTTAAGGTTTTCTCCTCTCTAATACACTCTGTATTACACTGAGGCCTTGCTGCATGAGAACTAACCTTTTCTAAAGGTATTTTACACAGAAATTTTATTGCCATTCTCTGATTAGTTGTGATAATAACCAAACAGTAGATGCCAGTGATCTGCCTTAATCCAAATATAAACCTGTCAAAAGAGTGCTATGAGCTTTTGTGGATGTTTAAAAAGTGTAATATTTGTGTAAATGGTAAAGTTAAAATACTGTTCACAGTCTCCACCACTAATAACCACTGATATAGGATCTGCCTGTCAGGTACCATGATAATTTAAAAAAATAGCCTGATTTTTAAAAAATCAAGTACCTTTTCATGACAGAAAGTGTGGCAAATCAGCAAAGCCATTTTAGGCATAGTTTTTTCATTTTCATTTTATTTTCACCATATATGTTTATGCAGCACCATTGGTTTGACTTCACTGATGTGGAGACTAAGGAGAAGGATCAGAAGGCAGCAGCATAAGTGGCTGGGAAAGAAAGAGGCACCCACAGGCCACCCACAAGGACTCACAAGTTCCAAGCACAGGAGTTAGCAGTAACAGGGATCCATTTAATATTCTGGATGACTTAACTGAACCAAGGATTTCGACAGTTATTACTAAATCCAAATCTATCATCTAATTAAATTCCATTAAACTATTTCAGTAAGCAATGATCAAATCCTCTTTCTTAAGCTTGTCCTCCTTGTGTTCTGTCATTTACACGAGTGTCCTAGCAAGTCAGTTCCTAAACATCAATCCTAACACTTCCCAGGCCAGTCCTGATCCAATTTTCCCTTTTCACAGCAGAATACATTCAGCAGCTCAAATTCTCTAGTTCATAACCCATCAGTTTGTCTTGCTTATTTCCAAAAAGACTTCAAAGTCTGGACCATGCTGTGAATTTCTCTGCTCTCTAGGCCAAAATAAACAACTTAGTTTCCACCTTATCTTTGTTTGAATATATATTATTCTAAGGAAAAGAAAATCACTTTTTCTTGCCTAGCTAGAAAGTGTAACATTTCAGTACTTAAAGCAAAATTTTCTGTCATGTGACACCTCAGTAAAACTCTATGATCTGAAAAAATATTGAATGATTTTAAGGGTCACAGACTAAAAATGGTCAGCAACATTCGCTGTATATTCTCTCTTCTTTGTGAAGTAGTTTTCTTAAAATCACTGGCTACATTTTAAAATCTGGCCTAAGATTCCTGCCATTAAAAATGGTGCCTACCTAAGAGATGAGTACCTGTAAGTTCATGTATTCTCATATAGGTATATATTTGATGTGTCTGTCCACTTGAATTAAAGAATGCTCTGCATATTAAGATGAATTAAAAATTTGTTTTTCACTATAAAAGAGTGGTTAACCACTGTTACTGTGTTTTCTTAAAAAGTCTGGTGGGATTTCCTTCTACTAGCCTTTTTTTGCTTTGATCATAAAGTTTGTTCCTACTGTAGTCAAAAAGTATTTGCATACATCTCCTAAGGAGATATGTCCTTATGATTGACAACTGGATGGCTAAGAGCTGAAGAATGAACACTTCTGTCACTTGGGCTAGGTTATAGACCTTGTAGTTAAGAACCAATCTCTTATTTTGCAGCTTTGTATTCAATGTGCTTATATAACAACATGTATTCATCTGAAAGCTCTTCAGTTCTCTCACTTTATATCTATGCATCTTTATATAACTGCAGATGAATAGCAGCTAATCAGAAATATCTGTGTCTGGTTAGGTTTACATCTAATGCCATGTTCTTTTGCACATTTTAAGAAAAGCTGAAACTTGTTGCAACAAATAGCTTGATTTAAAAAAAAAAAAAGAATAAATTTAAGGAACGATAAATGGAAGAATTAAAGTATATATGTTCCAAGACGAAATCCAGAAACTTCTGTCATCCATATCTGCATGCTCCTATCTTTCTTTCCAGGCAAATATTGAGCGTTCTGAGATGATTTATAAATCACAGCCAATTTTATTTACTAACTTCTTTAGTGGGAGACTGAAGAGTGTGGAAAACTATCTTAGAGAAAATCCTACAGCAGTCTTTTCATTTTCTGTCTTCAGTGAGAAGTGTATGTTATTGTGTCATATTCTGCCCTTACTTGTACTGAGAGGTTCCTTAAAACAGAATAGAATCACAGAATAGAATAGTTTGGGTTGGAAGGGACCTTTAAAGGTCATCTAAGTCAAACTTTCCCTGCAATGAGCAGGGGCATCTTCAACTAGATCAGACTACTCAGAGCCCTGTCCAACCTGACCTTCAATGTTTCCAGGGATGGCACATCTACCAAGTACTGAAAGACCTCAGCAAGGTCTCCCCAGAGCCTGCTCTTCTCCAAGCTGAATAACCCCAACTGTCTCAGCCTGTCCTCATTGGAGAGGTATTCCAGCCCTCTGATCATTTTTGTGGCCCTCCTCTGGACCTGCTCCAACAGGGCCATGTCTTTCCTGTGCTGAGGGCTCCAGAGCCAGACGCAGTACTGCAGGTGGGGTCTCACGAGAGCAGAGTAGAGGGGCAGAATCACATCCCTCAACCTGCTAGCCATGCTTCTTTTGTTGCAGCCCAAGATACAGTTGGCTTTCTGGGCTGTGAGTGCACATTGCTGCCTCCTGTTGAGCTTTTCATCCACCAGTACCCCCAAGTCCTTCTCCTCAGGGCTGCTCTCAATCCCTTCATCCCTCAGCCTGTATTGATACTGGACGTTGCCCCAACCAAGGTGCAGGACCTTGCACCTGGCCTTGTTGAACCTCATGAGGTTCACACAGGCCTACTTCTCAAGCCTATCCAGGTCCCTCTGGATGGCATCCCTTCCCTCAAGCGTGTCAGCTGCACCACTCAGCTTGATGTTGTCTACAGACTTGCTGAGGGTGCACTCAATCCCACTGTCTATGTCACTGATGAAGATATTAAACAGTACTGGTCCCAATACGGACCCCTGAGGGACAACACTTGTCACTGATCTCCGTCTGGACATTGAGCCGTTGACCACTACCCTCTGGATGTGACCATCTAACCAATTCCTTATCTGCTAAACAGTCCATCCATCAAGTCTATATGTCTCCATTTTAGAGAATTTACTCCTCAGACATTTCTGAAATCAATAGTTCTAAACACATTGTAGGTTAAAAGTCCATTTAATTAAAATAGGATTTGGTCCTAAGTATCTACTTTTTCACGATATTGAAGTTATTTGGTAAACATTTTAAACTAGAAAAATTACTTGAGAAATAACAAAACTAGAAAATCAAGTCAACTTTTTCAAGTGTTCCTTGAACAGCTCTGCCCCACAAAAAAAGTCCTGGGAATACAATGAGAAGTTACATACAAAAAGAGCATCTCAGACACTCTTATTTATGATCATTGTAATTTAAGGAATAGGATGCTCTGATGTAGAGAGCCTCCTGGTTGAGCTGCCCCCATGCATGCTACCAGCTATAGCCTGTAGAACTCTCTAGTCCCCGGTCACAAACGTGGGATTTGGGCTTACGTACTGGGTGTCTGTGATGAGGTTTTGGTAGCAGAGGTTTGCAAGGGTGGCCTCTATGAGAAGAGGTCAGGGGCTGCCCCATGCCAGACACAGTCACTTCCACCTGGCTCCAATGGACGCATCACAGGACACAGCTGAGTGTGTGGTCCCTCTGTTAAAATATATTTAAGAAATGGCAGAAATGCTGGAGAGGCAGAGAAGTGAGGAAAAAAAAGTGAGAAACCAGTATGAACACCCAGGTCAGAGAAAAATGAGTGGCAGGGGGTACTCGAGGCACTGGGAGCAGAGGTTCCCCTGCAGCCCATGGAGAGGACCACTCTGGAGCAGATATCCACAGTGCGGCCCATGGATAACACCCTGTTGGAGCAGCTGGATATTTCCTGAAGGAACTTCAGTCCATGGAGAGCCCTCGCTGAAGCAGATTTTTTCCTAAAGGGCCATGGAGAAGACCCACGCTGGAACAGGGGAAAAGTGTGAGGAGGAAGGAGCAGCAGAGAGGAATTGTTATGTACTAAACATCACCTCCACTCCTTCTCTGCTCTGCACTGCTCAGAGGGTGTTGGGTAGAGGAACTGGGAATGAAGGAGTAAAATGGAGCCTGGAAAAAAGAGCGGGGAGGGCGGCGGGAAGGTTTTGTTGCAATTCCTGGTCTTGTTTCTCACCATTCAAATCTATTTTAATTAGCAATCAAATAATATTCTCCAAATCAAGTCTTGTTTTGCCTGTGATGGCAAATGGTAAGTGATCTCCCTGTCTTTATTTCATCATCAAGCATTTTCATCTTATTTTTCCGCCTCTTCTGTTGAGGAGGGGTACTAAATGAGTAGCTGGGTAGGTGTCTGTGTTAACCCACCAAAGATTACCATTCACTTGACACAATTAAAAACATCATTTGATAGTATCACCTTGTCGTTCTGCTTTTAGGGCCTCCTAAAAATGCTGACACAACATAAAGCACATAAATAATTTCATCTGCAGTGGATTTCAGTATTTATATACTGTAAATCACTGAGCTTTTACAGCACTTTTTTCAAACTAGGCTTTAACCAAAAAATCAGATCACTGTCAGAAAACCAAACAACCTGTTCAGGCCAGATTTCTGTTTTTAACTTCAATCTCCTCATGAAAGAAGATTTCAGGTGAATATAAAGAATTTAAAAATTACCAAAGTTTATTTTAAGAGACAGTTGAAAAGGGCTCCAGGATAAATTCAGAAATACAGTCTAAGCTGAGGTTTGAAATTGGCGCTTTTAAGACTGAGTCCTGTCTGAAACAAAGACTGCTTATATATAGACATTGCAGAATAATATCTATGGGTCTTTATATATTTGATCTATCAGATATTTAGATGCTTAGATGTCTTCCTTCTCATATTTGAATTTATACTTTCATTTCATATTTTTAAAATGTATGCTTATAAAAAAACTACACTACATAGCAATGTAGTATACATCACTAACAAGATCAAACAGCATAAAAGAAGAAATATAAGGAAATGATTTAGTGTGGATCATATTTGAGGTACAGCAGCCTTCCTTAGATAAAAAGCCTGTATAGTTATCTGAGTTCTAAAGATTGACAGTACTATTTCAGTAAAGTTTATTGTTCATACTAGACCATTACAAAATGTAGTAAGAGATAGAACAAATTTGATTTTGAAGCTGACTTTTTGTGCTTAAAGCATGTGATGAGGGACAATGTTCTGACAGCTCAAGCTTACTCAAGCTTAATGACTGATCTAAATTGGAGCTTGGAGATAAAAGAAATTCTTTAGTGATGCCTCAGTTGTCATTGATTGCTATGAGCAATTTTAAAGCTATTCAGGATGAGAATTGCCAGCTCGGTTCTGAAGGAGGAGAAAGTGGTACATAAGATTGGAAGATGGTGCAAATGCTACTGCATTAAAAAAAAAAAAAAAAAAAGAAAAAAAAAAAGAAAGCTCAGCTTTCTCCATATCCCAGCTACTTGTTGACACCCACTTTTTTCCTTCTAATTACAGTTCAATAATTGTAATAGTAGTTTTGGTAGGTCTAGAGGATATAGATATTCTTTTTACTTATTAATTCACTTTGCTACTGTGTTTCTCTCTGGTTTCCCACTACACATAGTTTTGCATATTGTGCTTGAATATACTTGTTTTTCCCATGTTGTCACATGCTAGAGGAATGGCAAGCATGCACAAGTTTCATGCAATAGGTTGCTTCCCAGCAACTTTTTACTAAGGACATGCAACTTTTATGGATGTTTTCAGGATTCAAGGAAAGCAGTTGCTCTGGGCTTACAGAGTGGCCAAAATATTTTTGCCTAATTCACGTTCTCATTTGGCACAGTACAGGCAACCCTTACCTGACTGTTCTAAGTGTCAAAGATGGTGGGGTTTTTTTTCTTTTTAAGAATTGGGCTGCTAAGTATCCTCTTTTACTTATTAGGAGTCATTCTATCTTACTCAGGCTCCTAACATTTGCCTAAATTTTAGGCAGCAGCTGAATTAGTTCTTCTGGACTAAACATCTAAATTCCTTGCATAGACAGTGGGGAAAGAAAGATATCTTTAAAACCTCTGTAAAGAGTCCTCCTAACTTAGCATCCTAGCCAGTGAAAACACCCACATCTTGGTGTGCCATCTAGAAATCTTAAGCCATTTGAAGGCATTAAGACATATAACTAGTGAATGCAAATCAACTTGTACAACATATAATACAACATTATGCAATACATTGATTTTAGGCATGGTTTGCATAACATATAATTCACATTGCCCTACAAAGTCAAGTTTATATCCAAAACAAATATTTTTCTGTCATTATCAAGTAATCACTCTTTTCTCTTTTAAAAACTCTGACGACTTTTCAGCAATATTTTTCCTCTATCCAGTTGACTTTTCTCGGATAGATAAGTTAAAATATATAATTTTATTGCTTCTTTTTTCCTACTGAGCTAGTGTATTCATTTTTCATACAGCAAGTTTCAAAAAAATGCCTTAAAAATGGAAATAATTTATCTTTATTAATATAGTTAGGAATGTCCATTTATTAAAAATAAATAGAAAATACTGATTTGGGATGCCAGCGTTGAGAAACAAGTAACGTCTATGGAGGTTACCTTAAATTCTGTATCTGATGAGTTTTTATTTTTTTAAGCAGGTGCATTTTACTTTCATAAGTATACTAAGAAATTTTGATATTCATCCACTGGGACTGATAAAAGCATAAGAAAAAAAACCCTGCAGCTAGGAGAATAGTTTATAATAATTTTGCAAAAGCATGTACTATGTTTATGAATAAAAATCTGATTTGTAATCCAGATAAATTACTCCTATAATAACCAGTGGATGTTTTTCTTCCTTTATTCTTATGATGAGCACAGATCATGCTTTCCCAGAATCAGAAGATATGCACATATTTTAATTGTGACCAGTCACAATACTCAAAACATCTCCAAAGTTACAAATGCCTTGTATGTATGCACTTCACAAAGCGCAGCATAGCAAAATATGGTTATAGAGACAGCATAACATAATATGTTTATCCAAATGTTCTCTTTTATCCATAAGGGATTTAAATAGCAATAAGATACATTCCTTTCTTAATATGAAGAACAAAAATAGTGTTCACAATATAGAATAAGTCCACTGGAAAAAGTGTTGGAAATAGTAATATATGTTCTTATCATATCATGAGGCTAATATAATTTGTTATGCTAAATTTAACTTGAATGTTTCTCATTTATTTTAATTAAATAACACTTGAAAAAGTGCATGCCAAATGACAAGTAATTTATGTAGTTTGAAGGAAAAAGAAGATGTTTCCTGTATAATTGCCTATTACTGTCTTCTTAATCTCACCATTGCTCTCTCTCACTCTCTCTTTTTTTTTCAGTGTTTAACTGTAAACTGAGGTTTACAGTTTTGGAAAATTATCATGCCTTAGGACAAATCCAAACTTCAGATTTGATCCTGGGCTGTGTGAAAGCTATTTTGGAATCTCCAATTGACTTCAGGAATATTTGTCATTGATATACTGTTTCTTACAAGCAAACTGATTTTTAGACAAATTTCCGAAGTATTCTTCAAGCTGTGTGATTTTCTATGAGTTTGTTATTTATCAAAGTGCACAATATGGTAGGACTATTCTATTTTCCACAAGTATTTGCATATCAAAGTAATCACTGTGGGCTTCTTCCAGTAGGGTAGTAAGAAACAAGACTAGACACTTACCCTGTTTGTTTTCTGATTCTCTTGTCTATGGAAAGAGTGCCTTGTTTCTTTTTTATTTTCGTTATTTAAGTTACTTTATATTAGTTGGAAAATAATGACTGCAGTGCACCTTGCACTTGAGCTGGACTGTGTCGATAGTCCTCAACTCTCTGAGGAAATAATACCTTAATCCAGACCTGTCCCACAAAGATATGCTTTATCCTTACCACAGAGTATGTCACAGAGTAATGTAGATGTTGAAAACTCCAAGCACTCTTTTAAATATATTGGTCCTTGATTTTGAAATCTATGTAAAGTCAGTGCTGGGAAAGAAGGTAGGCTTTATATTGTTTTTGTGGATCACCCCCAGGAAAAAAAATGCCCCTCCCGCCACAAAGTAAGGACTGTTTTTGTTCACCCTGCTTTCATCACTGTATCCACAGGACTTGGCAGTTGGCTTTGATCTCGTCTGGACCTTATGTAGTGCCTTGTGATCTAAATATTTTTGTGTGAAGAAGGAATGAGACACAGGAGAAAACTAACATGTGTACAGTGTGGAAATTCAGGGTGGACAGGCCCTGAAATAAAGCAGGAAATAAAATTGAGGGCGTAGAAAATTATATTACTTTGGGCATGCACTGAAGTTAAAACTTTCCAAATACGCTGTATCTCTCAGGGCCAGCGAAGAGGTGGCCAAGACATGGATGAAAAAGGCCAAGTTGTTGTCTTCCAGAATGAAGCACCGTGGATTTGTGGATGCTACTGTAGAAGACCTCAGCACCAACAAGAAAGTCTACCTGCAATACTCCTAAACTACTAAAAGTCTCTAGGGGATCTTATCTTCATTCGGTCTCCGTTACCAGTACCCAGGCCAAGACTGGTTAATTTAAGTAACACTAATCATGGTGGCAGATCCAGAACAAATATGTAGTAGGCCTCAGATGCATATTTATACATTTTTTGTCTCTCTGATAGTAAATAAAAATAGCTAAATGAGTCTATAAGCCTATATTTCAGATCACAAATTTACATTTCTGACATCATTAAAATCTAAAAATTTTTGGGAGATTGTAAAATCCTCCTTCAAAGTGTTCTGTCCGTTACAGACAAGGATTATTTCTGAGGGTTACTGTAACCATGAAATAATGTAGATTTCTGCAAATTTCAAGCAAGAGCCAATACAAACATCCAGGGCTGTACAGGCTCAGAAATGATTATATAAAGCAGAAAAATACTTTTGAGCATTTCCAAGTGTTCTAACAGTTGCTCATTTGTTTTTAAGATGCAAATTTCTTATAAAGAAAACATAATACTTCTATGGCTGGACTTTATTTAAATGCCATTCCACCCTAAGCTCTTCTTAAGTATACATACTACTTAAGAACATTTTACAATACAAAATGTTGAGCTATTCATTAAATTAAAAATAATAATCTGCCTAGCCTTGCATTTTCTAAACTGACCTAAGCTGTAGTATATCTTAGTCTACTACAATAGATACATAAAACACTGAATAATCTAAGTACCAGCAATATAAAAGGGTACTCATTTTTCCTTTCTTTTTCAATCACGTTCTAAACTAAAACAAAATTCAAATACAGAGAAAATTATTTAATATGTCAACAACAATGTTGGCAAAAATTCTAAAGCAAATAAAACTAAAACCCGTTAGTTTTATAATACTTCTGCGTCCATTATGCAATCTGCATTGTATCTATCCCCTTGCAGGAGCTGTTCTTATACAAGTTTTAGTATGAGAAGGAAAAGTATATCCTGCAGAGCTGTTGTTATTTCCACTGCAAACTTGGTTAAGGAAGGGGACTGGCAATAACTGGACTCTCATCCTTTGAACGAGCTAGTGTGTATAACCTTACTGACTTATCAAGAAACACTTGCTGTGCCATGAAAAATAAGGGTGTATTACACTGCCTCCCTGCTGCACTGAAGGAAGAGAGAGAAGAACCGAACCTCTGAGGGGGAAGTGAGGTATAGAGTTTGCAAAAAATTTTTAACTTATTTTTCCCTCTTCCATATTTTTTCTTACAAGTTAGAGCTTGTCTCCCTGGGCTCCTTATTTAGTCAGTGGAGGAATATACTGTCATTCAGAGGGCTGTTCAGAGCATCTAAGTCAGAACTAGAGTAGCTCAGCCAGATGCTGTGAGCATCGTGCTGAGCAACAATCTTCCTTCCAGCAACCATAAATTGTGTTGATCTTCGCCCAGATTAGATTGTGTGCTCATAACTGAGGGCCCCCTAAATATTGTTCCAGTCTTTTTTTTTCCCCAAGAAAAGTATCATATGTCATTGCTTAAGTTAAGAAAGTATGAGTGAAGTCATATTTCAAGGCCTCATCAACTGGCTGATCCAGTGGCTAGTTCTTGTCCTTCCATGTTGTGCATACTTGGTTATTCTGTCTCCCATCTCCGACATCTCTTAGCTGTCTCATTTCTAGTTAATGTTTTGCTCCCTAGACCCTCTACCAGTCAGTTATACTAGTTTACCAGTGCATCCCATTTTATCTTATAGGAGAAAAAAGAAGGGAGGATAGGGCTTCCAAACTTGATTTCTTTCCTTTTCCGTACATTCTTAAAAAGCAATATAAAAAAAAACATGGGTCTTTTAGTTTAACTTACTCCAGGCCTTTTCAAGGAACATAGAGCAATGCCCATAACAAGTTGTTCTGTGTTATAAATTATAATACACAGCTGTTTTATTTCTGTTTTCAAGTGGCAAATACTGGGTCAGCCACTCTCTAAGGCATATAGTTAACCCTCATATTCTAAATAATGGTGCACATCAAGCCTTGTCCTGCAATTTTCACAGATCAAAAATCTCCATGCATATTAATGCACATTTTGGATGTGTGAGAAGTGAAGGATTTAGTTTCTCGGGTAAATGGAATAAGCACCATGTTTTCTGCTATTTCATGAGGCTTTCAAGGTTGTAGGAACACTCCCATTTTAGGTTTCCATTGAGGCAAAACAGATGACTGGTAATCTGCATTTTTCAAAATGGAAAGTAAGGGGTTTTTTAAAGTACTATTTTTTAAAGCACTGTGATTGGACTGAATGCTATTCTTAAATTGTTTCTTAATTTAATAGGCAGTTCCACAGGGAGGGTTTAAAAGAAAAAAAGATCAGTTATTTGCTGAAAAACAGAACATAGAAAAAGAAATAGAATCTGAATACGCGCCTAAAGACATGGACTTATGATTGTGCTATATGTTGACTTTCCTATTTCTAGTTTTTATTTAAAGCTATAAAGATAACCTTTTTTTAGGTATAGATAAAGAAAAAGAATAGAATTGTGGTAGGTGATACTAGATTTAGAAGTGTTTTAATATAGACAAAGCTACAACTGCAAAAACAATCTAGTCCTGGATATACAGCAATTTAGGAATTAACATATACAAGAAATTCAAAGAAACCATTAGTTCAACATAGTACAGTAAGTAAGGTGCAAAATAAATTTTATAAGCCCCACAATAAATATTTGTTTGGAAAAACTAAATGAACAGATAATGCAAATTATAAGAGAAAGAGAATTCAGTTAAGTAGATTAGCAGGCATTATAAGGGAAACTCTTGACCTTAAAACCTCCTTTTTTCTTAAGCATAAGCTATTGCAAATATCTGCAATTTTAGGCCAAAAGTCCAAAATATGATGTAAAACCAAATAGAATAAAGTTACTGAAATAAATTCTGAATAATTAAGCTGGTGGCAGAAATAAAATCTCCTCCACTCAGTAAAGTACAAATGTAAAATTACAACTGCTCAGAAACTTTTTTCTTTTTGTTGGGAAAAGTTGCGTATAACACAAATTTACAACAACAAAAATGAGCCTGTTCGCAATAGTTTTCAAGCTAGCTCGAACTTTATTTAGTCCCATACTTCATCCCTGCTCCAGTGAAGTCAATTGGAGCTTTGCCCTTGAGTTTGACAGAGGCAAGCTAAGACTTAAGTTTATAACTTTATATTGTAGATGGCATTATAACTTGTTTACTCCTTGTCTACTGGCAAAATCAACACTGATGCCAGTAAGCATTCTTAAATTAAATAATTGCTTTCCATAGGGGGAAATTTGTGTTGTTTCCTTAAACCTGACAAGCACTTGGATATTTTGCCACTTTGTCTTTATTTATATGTTCCTAAGATGCCCTGAATAAAATTGAACAGCCTGGCAAATTGGAGTAGCTCAGAATATCTATTTTAGTTTGTTTTCCTCTCAAAAATATCTACCAACACACTTTTCAGGGAATTAAGTATAAAAACCTTGCTGGAGTTTTACCTAATATTCTAAACACTCAAAAAATGCAAAATTAATGTTTATACAGCAACATATCTCTCTTGTGTGTGTGTATGTGCGCAGCCTTAAAAATATACACACCTGCAAATATGTATATAATTTTGCTGCATGAAACGTAGATTTTTTAAAACACATAAATTGTATAGCATAGCAGTGTTTCTCCACTTTTTTTGCTGTCACTAGCTTCTGCTCCAGCCCCAGGGTTCATTCCTGCCTCCTTACTTTCTCCCTTTATTTCTTTGCCTCACAGTGTTGCCAGCAGCTACAGCAATGCTGGCCAAATGCCCAAACCAATAATCTAAGTTGAACTCTGCTGTCTTAGTCTAAAGCTATAGGGATGTCTCAGCACCATGCACCTTAGGGCTCGTGATTCTCTATAAACATAGTCCAGAGTGAGTCAAGGTAGCCTATCACAGAACCAGGAATGATTGAGGAGAGATTATTACCTGGGCTCCAAGCCATGCTCTGTCTTGTCTGGAACATAATTATACTTCGGTACTGACACAGATCACACTGTTTGAAGACTGCTTAAAAAGATGCACTAAAAACCCATACGTTATCTTTTCTTGTATTGTTGTATAACTCAGCTACAGTAATGTTACCATAAATTTTAAGTATATACCAAGATGTTGCAAACATCTTACTTTTTACATTAAATATAAAACTTTTAAATAAATAAACTGTACATTCATTTTAGTGTCAGGCTTTTTCATAATTTCCTTAGTGTTCTTATGTAATGAAAAACTTGAAGAACAGAACATGTGTAAAGAATGTAAATGTGATGTTCAGTGCAGTCATTTGTATTATTTAACAGATCCGGATGTACCGCTATTGTAATAAAAGCATCTGACCTCTTAACTCTGAATTTGCTTGTCTCTCATTAAGCACGAAGCGTTATTTTTGCTTAGTCTTTGTTATATTTCCCAGAAGTAACTAAAAAGCAACACTTTCCCTAAAAATACTATATGTACTGCTTTCCTCCACTTCCAAGAATTTCTTTTATAAATCCTCCAAGCACTGTCTCAGTGCTCCAAGGGGGAACGCTCTAAGAGATGTAGAATACAAAACATGAACAGCATCTCAAACAATAGGTATTGTGTCAAGGCCTTGCAGTCTGAAATTTTGTATTGTAACAGTGACTACTATGTAACTCATCCTATCTGCTCATTCAAAGAAGGTACTGCAGAGCTATACAGTAAGACAGAGCCACTGATATGCAGGTTTTTGTCTTTTTTTTTAAAAAAACCCAAACAAATCTTTCTGTACATGAAAGCTAACTTAAAAATTATTAAAATCATAATCTAAATGTCAAATAATGCAAGATCAAAATAAATCATGAAGATTCTTACATTAATTCTTTATTTCCTGTTACAATAAAGAAGAGGAAGGAAGATACAGTGGGATCAAAGAGTGGGAGCAGAAAATCTTTTGACACAGTTGCACAAATATTTCATGAGAGGGCAAGAGATTTGAATTCTCCCTTGGTGGAACTAAATTGGGCTATTAAAGGTGTATGAATTTCCTGTCCTCACTAAAGGACCAAAAGGGATGTTTGCAGGGCTGACACTTGCAGGATTCCTTCTGAGGAACCAGACTTCCGTTGTGTTTTGGATCTCCTGGTAATGGTGGCAGTGCATGCTGAGGAAATGTATTTCCACATGGGTTGGCAGATGGATGGAGCCTCACCTTGTCCACTTTCAGACATTCACTAGTGTATGTACATTTAATCCAAAAGAGTTCATTGCCCAGGAATCACCTTCCAGTAACACAGTCAGGCAGCAGTTACACTTAGCCACCGCAAGTTGTAATCGAAGGACAGAGGTTTATATCAGTCCATGAAATAGACTGACATTCCTGGGTCGTTCTTCCTCTCCCTCCACTCTTCTCCTCGATCCATTCAATACATATCCGCGCTGCTCTAAAACAATCAACTTATGAAATCTAAGTGCTATAGTAATGATTTAGTGTTTTTAGTGACCTCTCTCTTATGCTGAACTCTGTCAAGCACTTAAAGGCAGGTGTCTTTTAATGCTGGGTCTCAAATGATGAAAGGTTTGTCAAAAGTAATCACTTATTCCTGTCTTACGTGTAACACTAGAAGATAGCTGGACATCGGCCTTAGACTGCTATTTCTTGAGATGTCTCTTCAGTGACCGTACTTCTTTCTGGATCTCCAAGTGTATGGGGCGGGGAGCAGGGGGCATGGGCAGGAGGGGTGCAGGGTAAGAAGTTGCAGAAGAGCTATATCCAAGGCCCAACTGCAACAGGGAATTGTGACAGGGATGATGAATGAGTGAACCATTGCACAAGAACAGAGAAAAAGCAGAGTGAGAGTGGTGGTGGACATAACAGGAGACTAGCCTAAAAGGGAGGTGCATCACCAAACAGAAGGGCTTAGTGGCCTAAAGGGCTGCCTTCTGAGTATAAGGGTGCTAACTGTGTGGCCACGTGACAGTATGACTACAATACAGGGGGGCCATATGGAGCTAGGGAGGATCAGAATGCATCTAATACATTTTCCCCTGGTAAATACAAGGATAATAACTTAGAGTATTACCCATACTGATAACAATAAATTGCTTGAGTAATAAATAAATTATTTTCCATAATCACTTTAGGGTAAAGTAGTTATAATTAGGGGACAGAAGAATTCATGTTATCCTATAAATATTCAGACCATGAAACATGCATTCAATGAATTCTCCACCATTATGGCATTCCTGTTCCCTTTTCAGTTGCTGTGTACCAGTGTAGGTCCATTGACATTTAAGGAAGCACACAGAAGTATTCCAGGTAAAGAGCTTTCCCTATACTTTGTAACACTTAAATGCAGTTTCATTCTCTCAAATATAATTACTTAGATGCCAGGAAGAAAGAGAACATCAGTCAAATAATGAATTATTATTTTGAAATAAAAATCCTTATATAAACTTTATCATACCTTCCCTGTAAGGTATTTTTCAGAACAGTTTAAACTACTAATGGAGTTTTGATAACTCAGCTCACTTTGACTGCAGCGGGAGCAGGAGCGACCACAGGAGGAGCCCAGCTGACGGGCCCGGGAGGGCAGTTATTCTCAGAAGAGAGATGCTGACTAATGCATGTGAGAGAGAAACTGCGGAAGCAAATGTAGATGAAAAAGACATATGTGTATATCCTCATACTGGTATATAGCCTGAGTTTAGGCTAATTGAAACCCCACTAAGATGATTTAAACTAACCTGTCTGGCTTCATCCTAAAATGGATTAGGGGTGTTCACACAATCTGCTAATGACGTCCAGCTATTAATCCACTTGAGCTGACAGGTTAGTATCAACC
Organism: Burhinus oedicnemus; assembly: GCA_008921705.1. Classification (NCBI taxonomy): domain Eukaryota; kingdom Metazoa; phylum Chordata; class Aves; order Charadriiformes; family Burhinidae; genus Burhinus; species Burhinus oedicnemus. Next base: position 1,112,744 of record VFFE01007159.1, on the reverse strand, counting down.
AATTTTGAACTGCACTGTATTAGTATTAGTGGAGAACTCCAAATCCCTGTGATTATTGACTTAATTGGATAAAAACTATATCAGATGTTCTGGGAGCAATTTCTTAGACCTCAATGAATCACAAGGCACAGGCAACATGGGCAAAAGCAGCTATCAAATTGAAGAACTGTATGTACGTATTAAAAATAATTTGTTTACCCTGCACACACAAATCCTATTGCCCAAAGATGCTTCTTTTTGTGTCTGGTACTTGAAATATAGGTTATCTTTTGATTTTTTAGTGATCAGGCCTAAAGATTATTTATTGCAAGGAATTCCTTCAGTAAATAATTAAGGAAAAACCAACACCTATGTAACAAATTAGTTCTTGACTAACAAATCATCTGAAGGGAGCAAAATCATGTGAAGACATCTGCCTACACAAGGACTACATAAGATTTGCAGTGCATCTACAGATCAAAAAAGGGAACAGGGTTTTGTCTTGTCATCTGTAACACGAAATTTGTAAACTCATTAATTCAAAGTTAATCATGAGCATGCACACAGACATGCACAAAAAATCAAACAATATGTAGCATTTTTTTTAAATTGTTTTAAAAAATTTGTGGAGGTAATGTCTTATTTTTAAATACAAGTCCACAATAGCAGCAATGAATATATGTACTAATTCATATACTGTATATAAATTCACTTACTCATCTGAAGTATCATGGACAGGCTTAGATGAAGTTTTTCAATAAACAGCATTTACGCAATTACTGTAGATGCCATTTTACTTGAAGGAACAAAACCAGAATAAGGCACACAGCACTCCTACTGTCACAGCCCCGGGGGCACTCACAGCCCTGCTTGTCTCTGACCACCCCCCAGGACCCATGGGGGGACCCAGGGTGGGACTCCCCCCACCCAGCCCACTGCCCAGGGCCCCATATCAGCCTCACAGGGCTTCCCCACCCTGCCGATGGCCCATGTCACCATGTCAGCCCCTCTGTAGCTCCCCCAACTCTGCCCACAGCCCAGGGCCCAGGGCCCCATGTCAGCCCCTGGGGCCGTCAGCCCCTGCCCCAGTGATGCCACAGCCCTGCCCTGCCCAGCCATGGGCCCTGCCGAGCCGGGCCCACCATCAGGCCCACTTCCTGGCCTGGCCTCCACCAGGCCCCAGGGAGGTGCCCAGTGCCTGGGAGTGGGGCTGCCCCAGTGTCCCCCTGCTGCCCTGCTCCTGACTGGGGGCGCACTGGCTGCCAGGCTCTGCCCTGACAGACTGCCATGGGGAACCCCGACAATACTGGCACCCAGGGAGCTGCCAGCCTGCACAGCACCTTGACACCTAGGCAAATATCTCTTTACTAATTTGTTGCTATGAATTAAAATGCATCTTCAAGGAAACAAAACCAAATTGGTATAGTTGGAATTGTTGGAATTGTTAATTTACTTAAATGTTGGGAAAAAATAAGTATTAATTGGTAGTACAATAATTATACTCTGGATATGAGTTAGTTTGCTAGTACTTTGCATCTGCATCTATTCACAGAACATACTTACTGAGCAAAAAGGATAAAAAACAGAGATTGTAAGGCACTGTAAGATTTTAAAGTATAATGTAGGCAGGCTTGGGGCTCCCACATCCAATACCAGAGTAACAGGCACAGCAGAAAATTTGTGGGTACCACTGAAGAGAAACATACTAAAAAAGAAGAGTGGATGTTTCTTCTAGCACTTCCCAATAGCAGTGTGGATTTTATGAACATTGTCAGCATGTTCAACTCTAAACTAATACAGTTACAAACCTATTATAATTCTCTGAGTTAATTTTATCAAAAGTATTTAACTTAGTTGACAAAACTGAACTTCAGATAGTTTTACAAAACTAATACTGTATCCTATTGATGATCAAAGAAATTTGAAAATCATTAAGAAGCCAGATAACTTTAATGGCTTAGGTGCTAAAGAAAAATCTGGGGAGACAAAAAGATATTAAACTGTATTAAGTGTGTGAAAGAAACAGATCAATAACTTTAGCTTTGACAAGCAGTATTTCTATTATGTATTCTTATGGTAGGATATTGCACACATTGCTGGAATGGTAGAACACTGACAGGACTACCTTCCGTGAAGCATAAAAGAGGAAATAAAACAGCAAGAAAGACTGGGTAGAAAAATGAATGTTTATTAGCTGAAGCCTCTGATGCAGGTAAGCTATGTTACCAAAAAACAACTACAAAATAGATGCTTTGTTCCTACAACTGCTTTGTCTGCAGTTCTCTGCACTTTTAGTGGTTTGCAAATAATGATGCAGACTGGGATAAAAAAGTTTAAGTACTGCAGTGCTACACTGACATGGATTAAGTCTTAAATTCAAGTAGTGATCTTATTGGTGATATCTACAGTTTATTTAGTTTCTTAAACTAACTGAAAATGAATCAGGTTTTCCATTATTTGAAAAGCTGTCATGTAAAAAAGAAAGATGAATAATATTTGTTCAAAAAATGTAATGGCCTTGTTATTCAACAGTAATATTATTAAGGAAAGCCAGTAAATGCAATCTTACTATGCTCACAGTAAGTCATTTTTTAAAAACTTTTCCATAAGAGTTTTCCAGTTCTGCACTTCCAATGAACTTGCATAATTCATGTGTCTCTTCTACCTTTTGTTTGGCTTATAACCAGATAGCTCTAAGACCCTTGCCACCCACTCCTTTTCAAAGCTTTCAAAGCTGAAATATGTTAGAAGAAAAATATTCTGAGGGGAGATTATTTGAAAGTTTCTCCATGATACAGAAACTTTAAACCCTAATGCTAGACAGCAAACATCCAAAAAACGATACAATGTCTTCCTCCAATTTTGAGAGACATTACGCCATGAATATAAACTCAGCAAAAAGTTTTGCAAAATATTGTAAAAGCTTATCAAACTGTTTCACAGGGAGACAAATTTTTATAAACAAGACTGACCAAGGTGCTTGTCTTACACACTACTTCAGCTCCCATCTATATTTTTCAGCTAGAGGAAAAATGTACTTCTAAGAGTATGCCAATCTTTACAGTGCCTGAGCTCGCTCTCTCTGAGTCATGGAGAGGACCACTCTCTAGTATAGATTGCAAAGATTATCAAAGCTATCTGACTTGGCTGCAAACTATGTGTGTTTCAGTTTCTTGCTTATCTGTTCACCTTTTAGGACCTTAGCTATATCCCAGAGGAAGAGTTTATTATTTTTAACTGATGCTGGAGAGGCCAGCTTTTAAAAAGTCTTGTAAGAAGGCAAACACAACTCATCTAAAAGTACTAGGATGTTCTTGTGAAAAAGCAAATTTCCATTAAAAGTTATCAAAATAAATGGGTAAAAACATGCGCTGTTGTACAGAAAAATCAAAGTGAAAAAGTTGGCTAAAAGGAGATTAAAAAATAAAAATAAAATTACTGTGTCATCAAAAAGATAATGAAGTTTAAAGGAAGTCATAAAAAAGTCATTTCATAGAACACTTTGTAAAAAGTGCAGTGCAAGTCAAGCCAATAAAAATAAAGTTTTTGAATAGGAACTGTTACTAATTAGATATTGTTGAAGATGAAATTAACATTTCAGTTTTATGGTCTGACAAATAAAAGCCAAAAACCTAGGTCTCTTAGCTGCTAGACTGATTTTATCAGCAATAAGTTTGCAATAGTATAGCAATATTACATGTTATTTTTCAATCAACAGTCCAGAAGCAGTACAGTAGTGAATCATGCATGGGCATCCATATTAAAAAGGAATATAGAATCCCTGATATATATGCCATAAATGTGTTTCTACGCTTTTAAAAGATAATAGGCTTGCAGGTGACACCCCTGGTATCCTGGAACCCATGTAACATGATTTGAACTTGACACACACAAGGTTTCTCTTCCTGTGGTTCAAGAACTGTCAGTTCAGTCATTGCCAGATTGAGGTCTTGAGTCCACAAACTCTTGTTCACATCAGTAACTTCCTTAATGTCAGTGAAGGTATTTGTCTGATTAAGCATTGGGAATGACAGACTTCCTTGGTCCCTTTCGGCAATTATTGTTAAATGTCTAGAAGAACAGGACGGAAAGCCATAACAGATGCCTTCCAGTTATTTTTTCATGACTCACAAATTCTCACTTAGTTGCTAGCAACATCTTTACCATACAAATTTCAAATAACAGCATTTAAAAACTAGAGTATATGATCATAAAAGCCCTTTCTGTTATCAAACTCTATCAATGCTCTCAATACTATATACATACTGTCTTTAACCCAAGGAGTTTTCACTCCCCATCACAGATGACAGGTAATAGCTTAGAAGACTTTCTGATGGACCCATTGATGCTGATGGGGAGAATGCTATTTGAAACACGTGAGATAATTTTTCCAGCCCAGATGTTGTCTCAAGTAGTTTGTTTTCTCTTTTTTTTTTTTTTCCTTTGGTAAATTATTAAAAAGACTTTGCAGGAAAATCCCATATTGTAGGGAGGATGTGAATTAGAAGTGATAAATTTTTTGAATAATTTTCCTTCTCTTGCAGTTTGTCATTGGGTATGGCCCACTCACACAACTGGGACATACTCAAAAAACATACATACCATAAGTTATGCATATCCAATGGGAGAAATAGTTATAAAAAACCAAACAATGAATTAAAGCATCTCTAATTCAGAAAAGCCATATTAAATTACCTAATATTAAACATTAGCACAAATACCTGGTGAAAAATTAGGAATGGGGAAAGACAATAAAAAATAAGGATGGTGACAAAGTTTGAGGTCTTACAGGTCATGGAAGACACAAAAGTAAAGTCCTCGTTTGTTATACCACACTGAAAGTATAGCCTTCAGCACTGGCTACTAGCAGGAGAACAACTATTAAGCTGATAAAAACTTCAAAAGAAACTTCCCAAAAGAACAAACAACTATGATTAGGAATTTTATTGTCAATCTGAAACAGCTGACTGCCAGAAAATGTAGCCATAAAAAATAAAATATAGCTTAAATCCCTCATTTGCCTAAGCTTGCAGGAAATGAGAAACTTTCACAATTGAAATGTCAACTAATGGTGACATTTCTATAGTCTTGTTTGTGACTAAGTACAAACAGAGGGTCTCCATGTTGTTTCCTTATTTCACAGTTTACTAATCTGTGCTGATAACAACACTACAGCTCACAATGAAAAAGTAATTTATTTGCAGAATTATTTTTTCTGTTTGAATGATCCATTGAAATTCTGAGCTTTAACTTCAGAGTAAAATAGAATATTATTCCTATTTTTCTCCGTAACATTGCAAAATACACTTTGAGGTGATATTTCCCATTCATAACTCCCTCTGAGACAATATTTAAGAAATGTTTTGAAAATACTAGATGAAATCTCCCTGATTTTTATGGCAGTTATACATGTCAAGGCTTTTTGTTTGATGCAAGCAAAACTGTTCTTGTCTTCTTAATGCCAGATCTTTCACATACTTAAGGTAATGTGAGAGAGCTTGTGCCTCCTGCCCGTGAAGGATGAAAGCTGGACAGTCATGCTATGCTGCTCTGGGAATTTCATGCAGCAAAGTGAAACCGTGCATAATGGAGGTGAAAGGATGTGGTTCATACAGAGGGCATATGTGAGGTCAGAGCCTGGCACTCTTGAGGAATCCTCTTGTGAGAGCAGAGGTGGTGTTTTCAGGGCACCCAGAGGGGACCAGTAAGCTCTGTATAGTCTGAATGGTCAGGAGATGTTGTCCCAAGGGAACTTCTGAGAATGCTGTAATTGGGCAGAGTAGATGCAGTCATTAGAGCTCTGCATAATAACCAGCAGCATTACGTCATGTTGACTTCCTATTCACAGCCTGATTAAAAGGCCTAGTGACAGATGAGAGGACAAGCCTGTGACCACCTTCCTTCATGTTATTTTATATACCAACTTGCTATTTTGGTCTGCTGTTGTGACCAGACGGCGCTCATCACTTCATTCTTTTACATGCTCTCTGACCATGAAATAAGTAACATGATGTACCTAGGAAAAAAAAAAAAAAAAAGATTGTATTTCTGGAGATTACATGCTGGCTCACTAAAATAGTTTTCTTTTTTAGAGAAAGGTGGCTTCCACTGAATTTTTCAATTATTTAATTTTCTTTGTCAGCTGTTTCTTTGTCTAACAATCTCAGCCACTTCTTGCCATGAATTTGTACACAGAACTGTGTGTAACACTTATTTTTATGTCCATATGTAGACTGGCAAAGAAAACACTTACTGCCATTAATAATTTCTATTTGTCTAGAAAAGCTAATCTTTAAATCCCTTTTTGAGGGCTGGTCTATAAGCTACTGCATTAAGGAAACCTTTAGTGCTTCCACTTTATTCTGGCTGTTTCTTTGGTGCTATTCAAAGTCTCAATGAAAAGCCCCTCTTGCAGTTCTGCAGTTAAAACAACAAAGCACTGCCTATGTTTCTTCTTTAACGCAGCTCTAAGGATTTATTCTTTGCTCCTTTATTCTTCCTTTTTCTGAAGTTTGCTTGTCCTTTTCCACTTTAAAATCTCTTTATCTAAAGCTGAATTAGTTTTCGCAGCTGGTTGGCAAACTGCCATCATTTTCTGCTCTGACACTTATTTGTCAATTTCCAGTTGCCTTCAAACTTTTTACTTTTCTTAGCTTCTATTTCTTTTTCCTCTTTCACAGTTTCACTGATTCAAGTTTTAGTTGTTTTAATAGAAAAGGAGAGAAAAATCCCTCCTGGGAGAGAGAAAAGGAGCCATTCTCTATAGTGACAAAGAGAAAGCAAAAATACTATGAGATTTACCCATTGGAGGCTTTGAAATAACAAACTTTGTGCTCTCTACAGATACTTATAATCTGATCCTACTTTCAGGAAGGTAGCAGGTAAATCTGCTACAGTATTTATATTCCACTTTTGTGTAATTTTTAGACTTTTCACAGGCTGCTACCATGCTTTATTCCATCTTAGAGAGCTCACCGTAGTTTTAAACCACTAAGGATTAGGGATTTATTTATTTATTTTTACAAGTCCTGCAGATGAATTTCTCAGCTTGGGGTGTATATAAAAATTGCTAATCTCCATCTTAGGATTCTACTTATAAACCTATTAAAACAATTTGTCAACCTTTATTTAATATATACTATAGGTCAATACATTTTCATGAGAACTGGAAAACAAGACAATTTTGATTTGTTTTATTCTCTGAAACTTAACAGAAGTTCTCTTACGTATAGTTTACTACGGATGTTGCATTTCAAGCATCTCAATGGTTGTTGTACCAGCAGAGATAGAGAGAGATAGAAAGAGATCCTATGAACAATACTGCCTTCTAGATTGAATATCAGTATAGTGGTATACGTAGGCACCGTGCAGCCATTATTCTGCCCACTCAAATAATAAGAATAGAATATTTAACAAAACTGTCAAGCACTAAGGGTCCCAATACCACATCTTTATTTTCTGTTCTTTAGTGTTCAATTTTTAATCTCTTAAGCACAAGGAAAAGGCAGCATAAAGCTTCCCCATCAGACTGAGCCCTTTCTTTCTGCTGTGACTACTATAGAATTATTATTGCAATTACTGTTACTAATAATTACTATACTAATTACAAATTACTATTATATGGGCACAGCACCTTCACTTTCTTTGGAAGTGGAATAGAGTATTTCCCATGCTACCAGAATGCAAACAGTAGGTGTTTTTACCATCCCTATAGCCACAGCTTAGCGGAGCGGGTTAGAGCACTGCATACATTGTCACATCTTGGCAGTTTGAATAGAGTTAAAGCAGATGAAAAGAAAGGCCATATCTAAAGAAGAGGAAAACAGGGTTACAGCTTTCAGTAGCCTTTCTTATATGTGAGGTCCTAGAAATTGTCTGGACTAACTGTGAAGTGGTGAATACTGGCAGCAGCTGTCCAGCAAGTGGAAATGTAAGTAATGATTACCCTTGTGGTCTGAGTTACTGCAGGGCAGTTCCCAGCTGACTTAAATTGTTAAAAGTTACAGGCTAATTAAACCGCACTTTTTGCATCAAGTAGTTCTTTCTACGTATCTGAAACCATGTCTCATGTGTCTATCTTTATTATTTGCTCACTACTGTTCCACTTCCACACATACAGTATCATGCCTTTTTCCTTTTAATTCCTTCTAGGTCTGTGCATAGACGAATCTTCCCAAAGACACAGAATGAAATTATTTTACATATGAACTAAATCACATTTAAAGACAGACCGTTAAAGCTGAATTAGGTAAAGAACCCAGGCCAATACCTTACCAACATAAGTCTAACATTAAACTTTTTAGCTATTTTTAAAATTAAATGAACTTAAAATTGACCTTTTTGGAAAAGAACTTGAGTCATAAAAATGAATATTAAAATTACACTTAGTGCATCGTATGTATCTGATGTATCATTAGACATTCAAAGTACTAACTTCAGAGCAGTGATACATTATTTCATTCCATTGCAGGGTGGTGAAGCAATTGTCTCAACCGGTTTAATTTTTTAAAAAAATTATTAAGATGTTTTGAACTAGCTTTAACTGGTGTCAATTTTTTAAAGTTTTATAATAATAGAGTTGATTAAATATATTTAATGCATCAACACCAATCTTAATAAATCAGTATGAAATTAGTATAAAGAGCTTTAAAACACTTGTATACTTAGAAATAATTTTAAAAGTTCTTACATAATATAACTGTGTTGGGGTTAGAAAGTATTCTTCTTGAATAAGAAGTTTGAAAAAATTTAGTAGAAATTACTGACATTTTGTCTCATTCAGAGTCTTCATGAGTCTAAGTGGAATTTACATTTCTCTGATACATTAATTTTACTTTATTTCAACTTAATCTTTTAATTTAGGTGCAAATAATTAGGAAAACACATGTAGATTTGAGAATAAAGAAGCACTAAATATATTAGTTCATATTTCATGTCAGTTTTTGTAGGCCTGAAGAAACTATGTTTTCATGAGTTAAATTGTTTTCTATGCTTTAAAGTTTAATTTAATCCATACGTACATGAGTTGTTTTCTGTGCAAGAAGCAGAACAGCACCATCTAGTCAAAGGTGGTATCACAATATTTTGTTTTGGGGGAGTGGGGAATGGAAACTCAAGATAAGTTTGATAAGCAACAGCCGTAATATAGACTAGATCTGGGTGTTTGAGCTTGCAGCCCTAATATCCTTACAATGTAACTATTTTTAAAGTAATTTTATGTATATTTTTCTTAGCATGAGACTGGAATGAATGAAGATTCAAAGAGAACCACATTTTGTGCTTTTAAACAGCAATAAATATTAGGTTGGTAATATCTGTGTTGACTTAATTTCTCCATCCAAACTCAGTTTCTTTTGTCCTTGCTCTGGTCTTCATAGTCCTCTCTCTTTAATCCAGTTTCTTTATCAAGCCTCCCAAAGTTTCTTCATGCCAGTTTGTCTTACATTGCCACTCTTTTCTCTGCATAATCTTTCCTGCCTCACGTCCTTCTTCAGCTTATTCGGTCTCTGCTGATTTCAGAATTTTGCTGGTCAGTTAACACTAGTCCTTTTGCTAATCTGTTCCATCTTCTCCTCTTTCACTTTCCAATCATACAGCACTCTTACCCCATTACTCTTTTTTCTTGCTACTCAATCTTATGCTTCTTACCCCATATGATCCCATTTCTCCCCCAAGTTCCCAGACTTAGTCACCAGAATTCTTAGCTTTTTCTGTTTAGTTGGTTAATTCTTGGAGAATCATTGATTATAGCCAGTGAAGCCATTTGATTCAAATTCAAATCTGCAGCACATTCCTGGAAGAGTAACAAGAAATATTTGTAAAGATTATAGAAGACCTAATATGAAACTGGGCACTTTCTGGAAAAATCAGTCTGTTTGTTTGCCTGAAAGCGGTCTGCTGTTTTCATGTCTATTTTAGAAAAAAAAAAAAAAAAAAAAAAAGCAGCCTTAAGGCATTACTATTGCGATTCTACTGTTGACAGCAGAAATAATTCTGGAATTTACAGATGCCAACAAAACCATCCAACCACATATAAAAGTATCAAAAAAACACCGTCAACACCGGGAGTCTCTAAAATATGTAGTATCACCAAGAAATGTTTTCCAGATTTTGAAATATCACATACTAAAAACGTCTTCCTGCCAAAGTACTGCTTTGAAATATTAGATTTTACTTCCAGTTTTTACTCCCTGGACAACACTTCCAATGAATAAAGTAGCTTCTCTGAGTCCTTTTTACCCCCTCTCTTTCTGAAGTAGCCTATTCTGAATATATAAAGTAAGTCTTTCATTTGTCTAATCAAGTCACAGCTTATAAGAAGTCTCCAGCATTGCAAAGGAAAATATAGAATATAGATTTTTTCAGTGTATATTTCTGCATTATCCAGGACAAAGCTAGAGAAACAAGAAGTAAGTTGACTCTTTCTTTTACTGGAGGGATTCTGACCTCTTATCAAACTCAGGTGGGAAGGAAAGTCCTATAGAAGACTGAGCAGAGAAAGGAAGAGGGACTCTCATGAAAAGCTACGTTTAAGAAAGCAGGTATGCAACTTGCTAGATGTTTTTATTTCATCTGAGCTGTAATGTTTGCAGAATTATCTACTAGAGAAAAGGAGAGTTGTACACTGTGGTCTATCTTTCTCAGAAAGGTTATAAGTTCATTCAGAGTAAGAGAAGCTGAGATAATGGCTGGTTTAGGGCCAAACCATTCAAATGTTCATGGAAACACAACATTTTCTATCTGAAATAAAGCACTGATAAGGCAACATTAATTCCCATTAAAGAATGTTTCAAATGAACTAGCTAAGTAATTTATGCTCAAAAGTCTCAAAGGAACTAGTGAATCATTGCCAATTTTTAACTTATCTTGGAAAACTGGGAAACAGTGAACCTTGCAAACATTGTCCCATTATCCGGAAAAGGATGTAACACAGAATAACAAATTAGCTAGCCTGACCCTTCATTTGAGGTACAAGAATGGATCTGTTACCTTGGAACTTTGCTGGTAATGAACTAGAGACTACAGTTATAATTACTACTAGTCAGATCGCTTTTTTTGTGAGATTTTTTTCTGTTTGGTTTTGGTTTTGACTGGAGTATTGGAGTGGTAAACAAAGTATGTACGTACACTTGGACTTAATTCACTTACTATCTATAGTGAAGGGTTTTTTTAATTCAAACACTTGTATTTTATGAAATTCACAGGGACGAGCTAGAGGGGTTAGAAACTGTTCTTTTGATATTGATATCCAGGATCTTTTGGATATTTTTTTGTTCCAGTTCTAACCTCTTTCTAGGTATATTTTACTGCCTTCAGAGTATGGTTTCTGGATCCTTGAAGGGGATGGACATGGAAAAGGTTATGCATAAATTGGATGCAAATGTAACTCAAAAAAAGAAAGTTATTGTAACTCGTTTAGATTTGTTACATGATAAATCTTATTTCCACCAGGAAACTGGGAAATGGGGTGTGAAAGGTATGAAAGTCGTTAAGAAGTACCTAGCTTTATCAGTGAATATCGTGTACAGTTTGAGAATTATCCAAAGATTGGTAGGCTATTAAAACATAAGGGATGGATTACTACTATGGTAATCTAAATCAAGTTATTTAAATGGTTAGAATCCAGAAAAATTTATTTAATACAGCCAAATGAAGAGGAATACATTTTGAATTCAAGAAAGCAGTTTATATCTACAGAATGGCAGAAACTGTCTTAAAAAAACAATGACTAAAACTAGGATTTAAGTATTATCATAGATTACATCCTTAACTTGAGCTTTGTGTGCTCCTGCGAAAAGAGCGCTAGCAAAATCTTTGAGTGGATATTAAAGGGGAATGGAGGTGAGGAATGCTGGAGAGAATATGCCAAAAAAACCCAAACCCAAAACCCAACCATCCCAAAATCAAAATTACATAGCTGAGAATCTTGCATTACGGTTGAGGTGCAAGTAATTAAATTTATCTGGTATATTGAAAGGAAGTTTAAGAGACGGGTTGATAAATAAGTATTTAAACACGGGAATTATATCTGACAGCACAGAGTTTTTTGATCTTGTCAGAAATGGAACACAAGCTAATTACTGGGAATCGAAGTTAAGATAATTCTAGAAATAATACATATTATTGGGAGACCTGAAAGGGTCATGGTTCCCTTAAAACAAAATCAGATGCACTTCCATCTAACTTGTGGAAGACATTCTACTAGCGGTGAGTATAGAGGGCCACACTGAATAATTATAGTGTCCTTTCTGGTCTTTGAGGATAAGACTCAGTTCCCTCACATTTTGGGGCTTGGGAGGAGAAGTAGAGAGATTTAAAGTTATAGAAGACTTGATCGCTGTCCACAGTCTCATCTTTGCACCTCGGAGTAGTGCAGTATGTACAACATCTCATACTTTAGGCCTTAAAATAATTGCCTGTTTTGTTTCACTTGATGTATATCTGCACTAATGTATTGTGGTCACAGACTTTTGATTTTTCCTCTCCTCTAGGGCACAGAATGGGTCATGGTTAGAGAAAGGACCACAGATACCACACTGTGAGAAAGAACTGAAACTCATTAGTATTTTGATTTCAGTTTGCAAAAATTTCTTCCCAGTTTGCTTTGCAGAACAGTGTGGAGTTTTGTTTTCTTACTAATCATGGATACAGTTCACCTAGTCATACCTATCATAATTGATTATTTTTCCTTCAGGAAGCTGGGTGCTTTCTAATTTTTTACTCAGGATACATCTATGAGGGCTTTTGTCTTAGTCTGATAAAATAGAGTGCAAAATTTGATGAGTTGTGATGTCAAGCTACATGATATAATTATATTTTTTTGACATATATAAAGCATATTAAAACGTAAAGCAAATGGATAAGCAATCTGCATCATTAGGAATAAATATGTACATATGGACTTATTTTAATAAGAAGGTAAGCAGAAATATTTTCAGATTATACTACACAAGATGTTCTTCACTGTCTTTTTAGTGATAAATTTTTTAAGTATCTTTTTATAAGCTTTCCCTCTGTTGTGACAGGATTACTTCTGCACATCTGTAAGTAAACTACAAAAAAGTTTCTTTAAAAAAAGGTCTGACAACTCAGTTCTCGAATGTCAAGGAAAGAAACCTATAGATGTGACACTGGAATTCAGTGACAATGCAGAAGTACCTTTTTATTTGGGGACCTTTTCTTCTGTTTCTTTCTGAACCTTAGATGATCTCTCCTGGCCTTTGGTGACATATGCAGAAATTGAAATAGCAGAAGTGAAGAGCAGTCCACCAAAACTATTATCCAGCTGCTGGTAATGAAGAACCAGTGTCTTCAGGAAGGTGCAGCTATCTTATAATAAGGCAATATCCACAAAGGAATCCTCTCCTAATCTTAGACAGTGATTTTTTTTTGATCATGATGCCAGGTGCTTTATATTATTTATGATTCTTCATACTATCATATAAGTTCCTACAAAAGAGAAGCATATTGGCAATCTCTTTAAAATGCATTCAGTTCAAGCCCTTCTTCAGATCAACTCTTGACCCCATTTAATAGTAGAGGCAGTAGAGGCTCTATGAAAGTTATGTTCTACCTCATAAAAACTGATGTTTCTGCTGTTACCTTGCTAGCCTTATTGGACAACAGTTATGACATCGGACAGCAGAGACAATCTGCTGCTCAATTGCATTCTTGCCTTTGTATTTGTTTCCAAACAAAGGGAGAAAAAGGGGGATATTGTTGAAGACCTACCCAAGCACCTGTTACCTAAGTCATAGGGCCACAGGAAGACTGCCCTTCCTCAGCCTAATTATTCAACCTTGTGTGGAAAGCTTTGTTTAGCTGTTGCCCTAAATATGTCTTTTAAACATTTGACTGAAACTTTATAATGTATGTGGTACATATTAAAGGCTGGAGATGAAAACTGAATTTTTGTAAGTCTTTGTCTTTTTTCTCTAGTGTACACTATTTATACACTTAACCATAGTTATTTAGTGGCAGTTTTTTTAAGCTAGCTATTTAAGATGTTACAATTATTTTATTTTGGGTGGCCCATGAAGTGTGATTGTCCACACAGGCAGATTCTTGTCCCCTATGACACATCGATGGATGTTATCTTGGTCTGTTGTAGACCTGATGCAACACTTGCAAGATGCAGGGAAGATGATAGTGGTGTCAGCTGCAAAAAGGCAGTCTGGAAGTACAACTTGATTTGGTGACTTCACACTAGCAGTCTTTAAATTTAATATCTTCTTTCATCAGGCTGCCATTCAACAATCCTTTTGAACCAAGAACTCCTGATAGTTTAAGCACCCCATGAAACCTTCTTATCAATATATTCTAGCCATGCTGAAGCAATCGCTATGCCTTCTTGAAGAAAATTAAGATTATTTTATCTACAAACACTTTTATCCAGACATCATATACTCCTTTTACAAACATTGCAGCTCTGTGGAAAGGGACCGGGGACTCCTGGTGGACAACAGGATGACCATGAGCCAGCGATGTGCCCTTGTGGCCAAGAAGGCCAATGGCATCCTGGGGTGCATCAAGAGGTGTGTGGCAAGCAGGTGGAGGGAGGTTCTCCTCCCCCTTTACTCTGCCCTGGTGAGGCTGCATCTGGAGTACTGCGTCCAGTTCTGGGCTCCCCTGTTCAGGAAGGCCAGGGAACTGCTGGAGAGGGTACAGCAGAGGGCTCCAAAGACGATTAGGGGGCTGGACCATCTTTCTTATGAGGAAAGGCTGAGGGACTTGGGTCTTTTTAGTCTGGAGAAGAGAAGGCTCAGAGGGGATCTCAACAACGCTTATAAATACTTAAAGGGAGGGTGCCAGGAGGATGGCACCAGTCTTTTTTCAGTGGTACCCAGTGATAGGACAAGAGGTAATGGGCACAAACTTGAATGTAGGAAGCTCCATCTAAATATGAGGAGGAACTTTTTTACTTTGCAGGTGGCAGAGCCCTGGAACAGGCTGCCCAGAGAGGTGGTGGAGCCTCCGAATCTGGAGACCTTTAAAACACGCCTGGACGCCATCCTGTGCAACCTGCTCTAGGTGACCCTGCTCTGGCAGGGGGGTTGGACTAGATGATCTCCAGAGGTCCCTTCCAAGCCCTGTGATTCTGTGATTCTGTGATTTCATAACTAAGCAATAACATTTCATTTTGTCAGCTATGAATTTAATATAAGTGTTTATCCCAAGCAGAACACAGATAAATTGTACTAGTTTCCTGACTATTTTATTTCTACTAGAAAATGGATTTCTAAACAAGAAAAGTACAGTGCCTTAATGAAAAATTTATTTTTTCCTTAACATTCCAAGTCACACAATACTGTTCAGTGTTATTCTCCAAAGGAATTTTTTTCACTGTTATGAAATCACCTGCCTGAGGTGGACTGTTATCACACACAAAACTTACCTTCCCTCTTGCATGTTTTGCCCAGATAATCTTGTAAAAAAAAATCAACCTGTGCAAATTTTACATGCATCCAATGAAAATATTCCTTTCAGGAGTTCATTTCTGTATCATGTATGCATGGAATTTTGATAAACATTAAAAATAAACAAACAGACAATTGAATAACAATATATTTAAATTGCTTTAATACACTGAAAGCAAAATTTTTGCTGTATTATTAAAAATGAGAATTAATGGCTCATGACTTACATAATTTTCCTGTCCTAAGCTCTTGGCACATAACCAATTACATTCATAAATTACTATAGTATGTTTTTAATGAAATAATTCCAGAAATACTGATATTCATCCCTATTAAAAACCCTGGTCAATTAAACTGTTACTATTCTTGACAGTCCACAAGTTCCATGATTATAGGACCGTAGACAGAGGGAATAAATACCATAGTTAAGGTCCTCCCAGTGAGATTGCCTTGTAAAAGGAGCTTAGAAATCTTACCATTTGTGCATAGTTGTGCTCCTTTGTTCCTGCAGGGACAAGGTTCTGATTAAAGTGCTAATCTTTGAAGAAATAGGTCATCTGCAGGATTCATAAGGTCTAAGGCATGGATGGTCATCCAGACCAAATGTTTCAACTGAGTCCAGGAGGAAAATTAAAGCAAGTGTGATCTCTGGAGCCCATCAAATCATTCTGCACCAGGCAAAACACTTCTGAATGTTATTCTGGGGTTTCCCCAAAATAGTAATCTTGCAGAATGGTTTCCCCATGTAGTAAATTAACCTGAGATTTATGTTATTTATTTATTAATATGTTATTATAGTATACATATGCAGTATTATTATATTTTTATCTTCTAATATGTATTACATGCTATAAGTATTGTTATAAATAACAGTATTTATTATTGTGTTATTTAATCTTTTTCAAATCTAGGCTATTTATATAACTTATTTTTTTCAGCTTTCTAAAAGGAAAACATTGATTCTAAGTTATTTAGCCAGGTCTCCTTGAGAAATGGAGAGAAACTTGCATCCATAAACATTTTGCCTATCTTACAGCTCCCTTCCAGCTGCCTTTAGAAGGCAACTCATTCAGTCATATTCACCTCCAGTGACAGCAGGGTCAGTGCAAACAACCAGCTTCATCTAGAAACCCAGCTTTTAGATGGCTGAAGTTATATGTGATGAATCCTTTCCCAATTTGAAATGCAGATTTTTCTTCTCCTCCCCCTGTAGTACTTACTTGTGGAAGTATATAATGTGAGGTTGAGAATGAGGATGCTGTGTTTGAAAAAATTTCACATTTATTTGATAGCATTCATGTCAGGGGTTTGTTGTTTTTTAAAGAAATATCACAAATTATCATCAATGAGTCAAAAGAATACAGAAGAGATGTATTTTCAACTGAGAAAAGGCAATAAAGATACCATGCTGGAAAAAATAAATTAATTTGCAGATCTCTGTTTTTATTAATACTTCTATCTACAGACCCACACCAACTGCAGGGAGCCACCCTGAACCTATACAAAAGCATAATAGTGTTGAAGAGTTTAGACACTTGTCTTTTAGTGGATATACATCAATTAGATGGTTTCTTAACTAAGAAATTTCTTACCACTAGAGGGCTCAAAACTGCTGTATGATTTTATGTATGAATGCATGCATAAACATATACATATATACAGACATACACAATGTATGATATGTGTATGTCATTCATGTACGTGTGTTTTGTGTGTACACATGTATAAACACACTTATACGCACATACATATATACACACTTGTATTTTAATAGATTATTTTTTTTATTTTGAAGGCTTTGAACATTTACATGCAATTCAAATCTTTAAAGACTTTTTAATATAACTCTGCAATTCACCATATAAAGATGAAATGTTTCTTTAATTTCATAAAATAATTACAATTTTTAACTTTGTTCTCAGATGGTTGGATTTACACTGAATATTCATTTCATCAAATTGAATAGTGAAAACAATCACAACAAAATACAGTTCAGACTTCCATGACCAATGCCTGCTTTCACCTTATGTTTTATTGAGATATCTAGATGACACTGAATAACAATGGCATAGTTCATTTTTTCATAAATGAATTTCCACAGAATGTAATGCAGTGTTGCAGAATCTATCGTGCCAAGCATTTTTTTTTGATTATATGACATATTGTCCTGGGAAATCTTAGAGATTCTAAATAAATAAAATGTTCCTAGAAAGCTGACTGTTTTCTTTCACTAATATGACAATTGTAATGAAGAGAAGAATGGTTTTCAACTGTTTTTAAGTAATGCATAATCTTTGGAGGTAGTGCAACCGAGTTCCCCCACAGTATGACATAATAATGAATACTTTACCCATGCAGTCTAAAAGATAATTAACATAATATTTTCAGTCAGACTTGACATATACAAAAGTTTGAGGTATCAATATTTTCTAAATGTCAGCAAAGTTATATTCATCTAAGTACAACAAAACTGCTCAAGAAACTGCTATTTCAAGAACAATGAAGTTTCAGATTATTATGATTAACAATAATGTATGTTGTTGTAGAAATAGGAACACAGACACCAAAATGTTTGCAGACATTTGTTGCTTTACATAATACTAAAGTTTGAATAGAATTTCTTTGGAATTTTTTCCTGTATAGAAAATTGTGGAAAAGCACAAGAAAACAGAAGATATGCTTTTTGCAGCACTTCAGTGTTTAGATTGTTTGTGAAAAATTGTGTTGAATATGATCATGTATATGAATAAAGACATTCAAGTGAATGAGCATTTGCATAACTAAGCCAAATCTTTCAGACTTTGATAAAGAATAGTATCTTTGAATTTCACTGGACTACATGTGACTGCTGCCTACATTATCACTAGTACAGTAAGATACTAACAGTTGAATAACACTTTAACATATTCATTTTCTAGCATCATCATCTTATGTGTGTTTTCTTAAATTGTTAAAAGTCCTACCAGATGTTTCACCTTCATAAAATTGTAAATTCTTCAAAAAGCACAAAGAATAATTGTGGAGGAGGTGTTTAGAGTAAACAGTAAAGTAGGCTATTGCCACATACACTTATCTAAACTTTAAAAGTACAGTTTATTATAGACCCATTTTTGTTAACACATTTACTTTAAAATGAAATATATGTGCAACTAAGCCAAGATATTTTTGCTTTAAGAATTTTAACTCATGCATGTTTTGTACAGATTAGCTCTAGTGATTTCACATTTATATTATTATGCTTAATATAAAAAGGACACCAAAGTATTAGAGTGTCCAGAGGAGGGTGAGCAAGGTGGTGAAAGGTTTTGAGGGGAAGACTTATGAGGAGTGGCTGAGATCACTTGGTTTGTTCAGCTTGGAGAAGAGATGGCTGAGGGGTGACCTCATTGCAGTCTACAACTTTCTCAATGGAGGGCAGCGGAGGGGGAGGTGCTGATTTCCTTTCTCTGGTGACCAGCAATAGGACACGAGGAAATGGAAGAAAGCTGCATCAGGGGAAGTTCAGATTGAACATTAGGAAAAGGTTCTTCACTGAGAGGGTGGTTGGTCACTGGAACAGGATCCCCAGTGAAGTGGTCATGGCACCAAGACTGTCAGAGTTGAAGAAGCGTCTGGACGATGGTCTTAGTCATGTGGTTTAGTTTTAGGTAGTCTTGTGAGGATCAGGTAGTTGGACTTGATTATCCTTATGGGTCCCTTCCAGCTGAAGATATTCTATGATTCTATGATTCTATTTTTGTAATTCTCCCATGCGAGTTTGTCACTCTTGAGAGAAATAAGACTTAACATTAGCTACATCTGCAATTTTCTTGATAGTTGATACATCATGACTACCTTACGTCTCAGCATCCTTTGTAGAGGAAAGGCCAATCTGAGTAAATGTTGTATAAATATTTATTGATAACAATCATCACATGAAAATAGCAGTGATTTTCACAAAGATCCTACATGCCACAAGATTTGTACTGGGTACAAGAAACTGCAAATATGAAATTTTTTATAAGACTGAGGATTAGAACTCTTAACTAAATAGGTGATTTTGTTACCACCTTCAAATGGAATAAGAAACAATTTTATATTGCCAGTGTTTTACACTACTTTTCCCAGTAGTTATGCTAATTCAGTGTATTTTAAAATTAACTCTTGCAACTTTTCAGCTCCAGGGATTACAGCTGAATAGGTTGTTTGTAATTAATTTTATCTATAGGCCTATATCTGTGTATAGAGAAATCTCTAGAAAATATTTTAAAGTAATACATATTTCAATGCATAGAATGAAAAAATGAAGTAATATTATACTGCTTTGATGACAAGTTTCAAAGTCTGTTTGAGTATTTATTGCTCTTTCAATACATATGTATATATTAAGGATTTTCTCTCTTTATAATCACGTCAGAAAAAAAAAATTGTGCTGTGCTATATCCTTGTATTTGCTTTATCCAATTTATGGGAACTTTGTTTCTATGGCTATTGAATTTCAACAGAACTGAATATGTCTTATTATTTGTAGAAAATAAATGCTGTCCAACTCATGAAATCTAGATGAGGTGAATATATTCTAATTCTATTTTGTAGTTTATTATCCAGGAAACATTTTCTCCATCAAGCTTTAGGCATTTTATTAGCTAAAATAGTCAGTTTCCATATGCTCTGCCTTTCAGCAGTGGAGAAAGTTCTCATTGTTATTGCCTTTGCTTAGGTAAAGCTCCTTAAAGTGGTTTATTTCACATCTCATTTGACATAAACAAATACGGGAGAGGCAAATATGGAAGAGATGGAATTTTAGCTTCAGTACATTATTTTTAATCAGTTGGCAACAGTGAGCTTTCAGGTGGGATGGCATATGATAGTTTTAATGAACTTTTTCTTAATTGGACAATACTTGTTTTTTAATCTCTACACAGTATCTACGTAACAACCTCACAAGTTAATGGCAGTCATATACTATTTCTATATGTCACATCAGTCTTCTAAAATATGAAATTTTCTTCTATTTTCTATATTACAAGTGCATTACAGATATGAAAGTTGTCAAGACTTTCTATTATAAACATGCCATTTTAGCCTGGTGGCTGTTGTTACTCTGTGCTTCCCCTCATCCATGAACGTGTTCCATAATATGGCTGCCATGACACCCTATCGAGTTAAGAAATGCCAGGCATTAACCAAACTTAACTGGCTAAATTGGCAAATATAAGCTATCAGACTGAACACAGCTTTTTATAAACTTTATTTAAAAAAACCCAACATGTTAAATATGGGGTTTAAGGGATTAAAACACTTTGTTATAAACACATACAAAGATTAGAGTTCATTTCCATTTTAAATACGTACTAACAGGCATACCAAGTGGGGTAAACATGTAGGACAAGATCCCAGGGCTCGGGATTACAGGGATCTAACAGCAGTCAATCCAAAGCAATGACAGCATGTGACAGAGGCAGGAGGTCCACTTATAAATACCTTTGTTGTGAGCCATGATGACTCTGTAAGCATTGTTGCTAATACACACAGTGATCCTGTTTCTGTTTTTTTGTGATTTGTACTTTTTTATGGGCATTCATCTCACTTGCAATGACTCAGTTCTGCAGTAATTTTATTTTTACTGTTTCAACATATGAATTTTTCTGTTCCAGAGCAAACAGCTTAAACCTCTAAATGAAAATAAGAACAACAAGAAGAATACAAATATTTAGAAGTTTTGAAACAGGAGTCTTCCTACTTGGCTAAAATATTACAAACAAAATACTCCACAGAAAATTTACAAGAAACGTAATCGGGCTTTCACATATATATATAATGTGTAACTTTGCATAACATTGTATTTGTATGTTTATTATCAACATAAACAATGCTGATAATAAACATAAAAAATTTTCACCTTAACTTGTGATTTTTAATTATTGGAAAGTATGGCTTTAGTTTTCACTTTTGTAACTGCCAAATTTTAAATTATATACCAGCTGTTATTTTGTTTATATATAATTTATTAGAAATGATAATTATATATTCCTAAATACTCTTTATATATATTCCTATTACATATCCCTAAATATTTCTATGCAAAATTAATTCAAATTGCCCCTCACAATACGGAGAGAATCTCTCTTAGTGCATGAATGCTTTGCAGTTTATGTTAATATCATTTATATAGTTTCCTTCCTCTCTCCACTATTTTTTTCTTTAAGTATTTTGTACAGAATGACTTAAACCCCCTTGAAGTCAAGAGAACTGTTTTCATCCAGTAGGTCCATGGACCTCTACCTTCTATCTGAATGGTTTAAAAAAAAAAAAAAAAAAAGTAAAGTTTCTAAACATAATATACGTATGTGAAACATTTAAAGCAATTCATAACTTCTCTGAAAAATGTTTAAAAGTCTGCATGTTTAGAAAAGTTATCAGGGCTGCAGCAGAAAGATTTCCATTGACTTACTGTATGCTTGGACGAGATTTGGTGGCCTAAATCTGCAATACTGAAGCAATGCAGCTCTCTCCCATTGAATCGAAAACAAATGAAGCATTAATTCAGCAAGGTAGACAAACAGATGCTGTACTTTGTGCATATGAGTTGTTCCATTCACTTTGTTTGAATTTGAAAGTCATGCACCCACTTACAAACATACATAACAACTTCATGATAGAAGTCTTAGTGAAATATAAATCGAAATCTGTTATATTTTGCAACTACCATTAAAATAAGAAAGTGATTCTATATAAGTGATTAAAGCAAAAATGGTCTCATATTTTTCCAGTGCTGCTGTCACTGAAACAAAATAACAAGATGAATAAACTCCCAAATTAATGAATAATCTGCCACCACTTCCTTCTGGCTCAAAATGGTAACTAAATAATTTAGATGGACTCATACTACAGATGCCCTATCTGTTTTAACCTCACTGCTCTGAGGAATACCCTTTGTCTCAAAGAGGCAGCATTATGTCTAATCCCCATGCTTTTTCTGGGGCCAGATAGCCTTTGTGTGCAGCTGACACACAGATACATGTTTTCATGGCAAACTCTGAGGATATGTGCCAAATCATTCTGGCCAATTTATCCTGACAGTAAGTTTTATATGTTTACCCTCCCCCACCAGGAGACTTTCCAATGCAGGGGTATTTTGTAGTAATTGATTTCAAGTGAGTAGAAATATAAAGCACTGGAATCTTTAATTTTTGTTGGTGAAGTAAAATAATTTCTTCAAGAACAAACTCCAAGGCATTTGCTAAACTCTAAGGAAGATCAGTTGAAGTTCCCAGTGTAACTTTGTATTCTTAAATGTAATAACTACTGCTTAAAATCTTGCTGTGCTGAAAATTAATTTGTAATCTACTGGCATATGCATTTTTATATGTCAAACCTTTACAAAATATTTTTAAAGATCTCTAGATCTCTACTAGGAACTATTACTATTGCAATAATATCAGATATGATTTTTATTACCTTTCTGTTGACAAAAACCCTACCGTTACAATAGTATTATATTTGTAAAAATTACTTTTGCTCATTATTTGGAAAATTGATTACAAATACTGGAAAAAAGTGGGGTTTTTTGGTGGTTAACAGTAGGAGAGTTTACTAGTATAATTTTACTAGGTTGTATTTGTCTTTCATGATCTCAAGCAGTATACATTTCGGCGGTGAGCAAGAAGAGAAGAGCAACTCAAATTTTGCTACATAATTTAACATAAATCATGGTTAGCACAGAAAAATCTGTACCTTTGCCTACATTGTCTCATTCTTGTTTTTCCTTTGTCCCCTGTGCAACAGGTTTACTTGCCCCCTTTCCATTCCTTTTCCAGCAAGATTTCTGATCTTCTCCACTAAAATAACTCTCATTTGTCAGCTCAGCTATAACAAACTTCCAGGCTTCAAAAGTCCTGAATAAGGTCATGTATTCTAAGACTACTTTTAAAAGTACAACCTGTTTTTACTAGTTTTAATTTATGAGAACAACCAAGACTGTATTAGACTCTTTGACGGAATGACTGAGCTCTAGCAGAGATGTCCTTACGACCACTTAAGCGGTGCTACGTTGTTGCAGGTCTTTCAGTTCACAGGAAGGGGACCAGGCTTGACAACAGAATCAAAGAAACTAATTTTGTTGTTAGTGTCTCTTTTTTCATACTTCATTTATCCTAATGTGCCAAAATTTCAAAGAAGTTAGACAGTTGGTGGTGGGTGGGAAAAATGAGACACAAAATAGTGATACTGCTAGAGCAATTATAATAACAGCGACTGGAAACAGGTATGCTGATTCCTTGAAAAATACTCTGTTCACCATACTGTTAGAGGAATACATCCTGAAGCATCTGGAGTGATAGTTGGCTGAATTCAGTTTGTAGAAGAGATGCTTCACCGATGTTCTTTTGTAAGACAGTGCTGAGGCACAGAATCCGTAACACCGTAAACTGACATAAGCTACACAAGGTGATCCTGCTCTTTCTCACATACTATGTTTCATCATTGTTTCATTACAACGGAATTACTCCTAGTTTGTAGCAGTTTAGTCACGGAATTATCTGTTTTCCTATTAAAAAGACGAAAAAAACAACCCCTTAAAAAAACAACCCCCCAAAAAACCCCAAGAAAATACTACTGTTATTGGAAGGCAATTGAAATGAAGTCTTCAATTTCTTTCACTCTGAGAAATAAAAGGTCTTTTAAATTACTGTACAGAAAGATCACCATGGAGATGCCTTTTGGGGGTAAGTGTCTAGCCACTTGAGTTTCATGGATCATGCCCTGATCCACATAGTCAATTCCTTGGGAGGGACGAAAAATGAACTTGTCCTGAGGCTATCTTGTTTTTTACACTGAGATCTGGATAGGTCCTCAGGTAACCCCAAGATATAAAGAACACAAGAACAGCTTATAAATCTGATCTACAGATTCACGAATGAAAGACTGGGAGCAATTCACTTCTGTATTCCTGATGAAAAGTCCAAAAAGGCCTTTGCAAATTTTGATGAACACTGTGGGACTAGAAGGAGGCAGGTGATCCCTCTTCCAAGACAGCAGAAATGGACATTGATTTCCTACACACACTTTCTCATTCCACCACTAGAAAGGGAGTTTTGGCCACTATATTCATGTTATGATAAATAGTATGGTCAAATTATTACCAATTTTAAATTACCATCTTCAGTTTACCGGAAAAAGAAAGCTACTACACAATAATGGTCTACAATATGAAAGGGTTTAGCAGTTGTCCATGCTCTTTTCTGTGAAAACTGCAACTATAAACACTTGGCTTTTAGTTTGGCAGTGCATACTATGTAGGTGCAGATAATTAAAAGGAATATAAACATGGGAAAACAGATAATCAGGCCACTTTCTGTCTAATACACGTTTAGCTTTTTTTTCCAAACCCTGGGTTTGATTTTCCTAAGATTAATATTGCTGCAATCTTAGAGAAGTTCTACTGAAACGTAAATTTTTTTTACTGGTGAAAAACCCCTGCAGTATTTAAACAAGCAACAAATGGATAATTTAATCAATAATAATAATAATAATAATAATAATAGTTTAACTAATAGATTATTGGAGGAAAAAAGTTTCATAAACAGAAGGCAGAAGTTAAAGACTTCCAAGTGGCTTCTGAGTTCATCACTACATGTAATTTTAGTGGAGCCAAAGCTTACCAGGAATCACAGCAATCGTTCAGTAATGAAAAACTGCCAATAGTAGTGGCATCATTTTGGACAAACACTGTATCTGTTTTCTTTTACCTAGCCAGGATGTTTAAGAGGTATCATTTTTCATCTAATGATTATTGGGCTCTGTCATATTTCCCATAAGGGGAAAAACAAACTGTTCATTCTGTTAGCCAGAGGAGAAATATCCATCACCTCTACAAGAAATGGGAGGTTGACCCTCGTTCCACGAAGTGAACTTTAGGAGATTAGGTGATGTTTATTAGAACTTTACCTCAGTTATTCTGCAGATTTCTATTTGTTACAATACCTGCTTAATTGCTTTGGTTTATGTCTCTTCCTAATGCCTTTCATTTCTAAGCACAGCTCTCATGTCTGTGGGAGAGATCAGTTTGAACGCTACCATCCACACCTCCGCCAGCCAAGAGCGTTTTTAGAAATAAGGCTGGCAAATTGAATTTGTATTCCATGCTATCACTGAACTCACTCTTACTGAAGTTATAGAATACATTAGCTGGTAGGACATGACTGAAAGAAACAGAAAGGGAATCAAGATCCCACAACAGCTTGAACAACCTCTGGTTAGATATGCCAGTCTAGAGCTGGCTGAAAAAGAAAAGCTGAGCGACAGATTACGGATTTGGAAAAAGAGGAAAACTCTGCTGATACAGACTTTTTTATTTTTCCATTGGTCTTCTCTCCATAGAAATCACGACAGAGTGGGAGCAAGGAGCAGGCCTCCACAACTATTTTCACTTGTGCTTCAGACCATGAACGATGCAGGAGACTGATACGCTCCAAGGCAGTGTCCTAGGTTGCTTGCATTTTGCTAAAAGCTATTTCATTGTCCCCCACCCATGACAAAAACACTGCTTACTTTAAACTCCCCATGACCTCTACCACTAGAGGGATGCACTTTATGCAATATGTCCCCCTAGACCTCAATTATTACCACTCCCAGCAGTGAAATAAGGAAAAATAAGCATATTCTGAACCATATTTGTAATAATACTTTTATTAATATTAAGACAATAAGTGTTAAAATGTTTATTATATGCAGCAATTTGCTTAGTTAAGTAGAACTGCTGCTAAGAAACTAGCTGAGAGACTAGTTCTATAGTTTTAGCTAAATTCTTCAAAGCTGAACCTGTCTGTTAAACTACAAAAAACCTACTCATAGGTACCAGAAAAGTTGAAAATGCTTGTCTTAGTGGGACTGGGAGATAACATATCGGGAAATTATTAAACAAAAGGCATTCTGTAGAGACAAGGGGAGGCACTTGTGAAACAGCTGTTGGTAAAGAAACAGACTAACGCAGGACAGACATCTGCTGAGTCTGAGGAAATTAGGTTTCAGGATTACCACTTTTTCCTCTAAGCTTATGGAAGATAGATACACAAACAACATACGCGCTGCTTATCACGTTAAAACCCTTTTTTATTCTATACTTTAATATTCCTGTTGTTAGGATGAAACAATACTTCTGTTTAAAGAATGCAATCAAGTAAATGCTTTATAAGCTAATTGGAGCTCCCAAAGGGAAGGCTTGCAGGTGCTGAATCCAATCAGATCTGCCACATAATTAAAATTGGTGCGGGGGGCACAGTAAAACAGATGTGGTCTTGAAACAAGAGAATTGTTTGATTCCATGTTACTACAGATGAATGGGACATACTCAGTGAGATAAAGGGAGCAGTGTTATAATTTATCCAGTTCCACTGCGGAAATTGACTCAAGATGGCTTCATTCGAACATTGTGGGGTTTTTATTTTTGCCTTCAAAATTTTCTCTAAGTCATTTGCTTAGTTTACAAATAAAAAGGGGCCTCTTAGGACTGATGACCCTACAAACTGGACCTGAGATTTTGAAGTCATGCTGTGCTCTTTCTGCTGGCTCAAATACTAATTAAAATTCTTCAACTGGAACTTAGTAAAGAAAATGGAAGAGCTAGAACCAGTCCCCAGCTTGCTGTACCATAATTGTGTCAGCAACTGCCAAGGTAACAGAAGCCTAAAATTTTATTTCAGTCAGTAAACTAAGCAATTATGAGTCAGAGTATCTTAGATACAAAGGGTATATGATGAGTAAGAAAGTTCCATTTTTATACAATCATTTCTCTGACCATATATGCTATCAAATTGTTACTGAATCTGCCGCATCTATTTCATCTGCCTGTGAGGAGGCTAGATATCGCATTCCTGGGACACAATTCCCAAAGAAGTCATTGAAAGTTTCCTATGTACGGTGCTGGATCAAGTTCTTAATCTGTGAATGCTTTCGGGCAGGAGCCTGTTTAGATGTTAAAGTGTCCCTGTTTTAATATCCTACAATGCATTAGATATCTGGCTTATAACTTAGGCGTAGCGGTGACGTGCTGTATTATATATTATACATGAAATCTGTATTTTAAGTATTAAAAATTGTTTGGGGCAGTATTAAGGGTGAGTGATTACTAAAACTAGGGCTGAATCTCCCAGGGAGCTTAGAATGGAAATTGGATTTCATCCACAAACAGCCAGGTTTTAAGCTTGCATAGTAAGAGGAATCAAGGCAGCAGCCATTCTGCACACATACACATCCATACGAATTTAGAACAGAGCATGGTCTAATGCAATAAACACACGTTTCTAAATTTTGTACAGAACTGATGCTCTAGTACTGACCACTACCGCTACGGTTATATCGGTTTGCGAAATTTTTTTAAAGTCAATTAAATAGCAGAGAACACAGCAAAAATGCTTATAAAAGCAGACAATTCCCCGGCGCCCGCCCACCCCTGCCCGCCCCCCTGCACCTTACGATGTTTTAAGCTTCAACTTGAATAATCTGAGATTTGCAAGCAGAAATAACCTCCGTGGCAGTGAAACATGTTTGAATTTTCTACTAAATATTTACAGAAGAAACGCCGCCCTGTGTCACACAGCTCCAGCTAGCCCGGCTGCCACAGCATAAAAATAATATCTTTATTAATATATATATATATATTCCTCCCCCCTCCCCCCCCAAGCCTGCGCGATGCAGCTTGGCGCGTCCAAGGCTCCCGGCGCGGAGCGGCAGCGCTGCCCCCCGCCCGCCACCACCGGCGGCCGGGAGGAAGGGCCCCGTCCGCACCGGCCGGGCCGGGCCGGGTCTCGCCGCGCCGCGCCGCGGGTGGTGCGGCCAGCCTCGACGAGGACGCGTCCCCGCCACCCCGCAGACCTCCTCGGGCAATCTCAGCCGTCCTCCCACGCAGCCGCGGGCCTATGAGGCGCAGTGTGTAACCCAGGTGACGCCGCATCACGGCGGGGACCCTCCCGGGGCGGGAGCCGGCCTCCACACACGCCCTCCCCGGCATCATCATCATCATCATCATCATC
>VFFE01007159.1:1049103-1076629 GCA_008921705.1 Burhinus oedicnemus | reverse complement strand
GGTTTTCAGCATCTACCAGTCTTTTTATTTAATATCCACGCCGGGGCTGCACAGCCGTGACCCTACGGAGACTATGAGGGAGCACAAGGGGCTTCTGCCGCCCAGCTATCTCCCTCGCCCCTCGAACGATGGGCGAAAATAAATGGCAGCTGGAAGGAGACGGCAAACGCACTTCCCTCCTTCCACATCCTCCGGGTCGCAAGTTGAATTTCAGCCTTGCCGTGCGTTTTCCTCCTCCTTGGCCTCACTCTCCATTGTCAGCGCAGACACGGCGTGTGTTTGCCGTGCTGGGGGCGAGGGCTGGCTGGCGGCGGGGGGAGTCGCCTCCCGGCCGCGGGGACTCGCTAGTTAACATCCTGCTCTTCCCGGAGGAGATGAGTTATAACGGGACCGGCATCTCCTCTGTCCGCTTGCACCGGAGTCGTCATAACAATGCACGGAGGCAGAGGTGAATTTATTTGCCCAATATCGAGAGCCGCGCTCTGGCTGTACGCGCTGCGTGTGCAGCCAGCTCTGCTCACGCGGCTGGGCACGACTGTCACACTCAGGCGCTTCTGGGGACGCTCCTAGTCTCGGCTGTGAGAAGTGAGGTGAACCGGCATCGATCGTCCTGCTGGGGGGGGCGGGGGGGGGAATAAAATTCAACTTCGTGAAACAGGTTTCACGCTGAAAATCTTGACATCCGTGCCAGTGGGACGTTGCCTTAATTACTGGGGAGAGCCTGAGTCTGGGGAACCAGCGGACCCTTATTGTCTTGCACTTTTTCGGAGCCGGTTACGGAAGGTCCTTAGACTTCAGTGTAGCTGGATTTAGCAGTGGGGTGAGGGCACAGGAAATTGTGCCGTTGCCGAACCAGACTGGGAATCCTTTTTTTTTTCTTTTTCCCCTCCATTCATTATATTTTTTTTTCCCCTGTTCCGATTGTGTGCTTTAACGCTAGTGGTGGGTAGAGGACTGGCATTGTCTATCTCGTCACCTTTTAAGTGTATTTAAAATAAGTGACTTAGGCTTTTGATCAGTTGGGAAAAATTCTTCTTAATGTCCTTTAATTAATGAGCTTAAGAGAGATCATTGTCGCTTAAGAAGTGCTAAAGAATACATCAGGATTACTTAGGCAAGTGATTCCATCCTCACCATGTTGAGTTGTTTTCTTGGCAGTGGCTGAAATGCTTGGAATAAAACCCCACATTTTGGGTGGGTTATTTGGTAGCAGAGTAGTCGTTTTGCTCACTTAAGAAGAATGCAGGCAACAGCTAATTGCTATTCTCATGTGTTTGCTAATGACAAACAAATAGCCCATCAGAATTTACAATTCATTCCTTCTTAGTTTTGGCATTTCTTTTGCAGTATTTTCAAGCAAGGTTGTAGTTGTCACTAGGCACGTTTTCGTGCAGGGCTTTATTTTTTTTTAAAGGGGTCTGATCATTGCTGCCTGCTGTGGTTACCATTGGGGAAAAAAAATCCACCTTTGAAATATAATTGTGGATTTTATTCTTATTCTTCTACGGAATTAGGGAATCTATGTGGATTCTTTAATTTGCTCAGAATAAACGTACGTATTTTGAAATGTCAAAGGCATAGTCTAAACATGTCTTGTAGAATGACGCAACTGGTTAGATGTAAATGCATGAATTACTAGGCGAGTTTAAAGATGTAACACATTTTGTTTATTTGTGGGTCTGGGGAGGAAAAAATTCGAAGTTTGTAAACCATATTAACCATACATATCTCAATTTTTCAGAGGATGGCCAGTATTTTCTAAAGGTCCTCATACCTAGTTATGCTGCTGGATCTATAATTGGGAAGGGAGGACAGACAATTGTTCAGTTGCAGAAAGAGACTGGGGCCACCATCAAGCTATCTAAATCCAAAGATTTTTACCCAGGTAGGTGCAACAATTAGCCAATTCTTTATTTTTAAATCCCAAGGGATGTATGTATGTGTCAGTGTGTTTCATATATGGACGACTAAGCTTCCAGTGCAGCTGAAAGCATTATTTCTCAGAAAAGTGTATTACAAAGTGCAACAGTGAATATAAATGTTCTGTCTGTCTTGGTGTATGGAACGGGCTGGGCACTAACTGCTTGAAATATGTTTAAAGATGTTTACAATGTTTCTGCAAAAGGATATTTTCATAAACATTTCGATTGCTTTGTTTTTTAGTTTAAAAAAATAAAATCTAGCTTTAAGGAGCCAACTTGACAGCTGGCGTAAAAATAATTGTTCGTTTGAAGTTTCCAGACATTGTAATGACAATTAAGCTAGAATGAGTAAAAATGAGAGGCCGCCTCTTAAAGAATGGGCCATTTACTTTAAATCCATTATGTACCTTCTTTCTGCTTCACTGCTTTGTTCACTGGCTCTGGAGTGAAGTAAAGAGGACAAGTGCTGCTCTTTAGATATTCTTTATATTGTTTATCATGGTGGTGGAAGAAAACTCTACTATAAAAGTGAATTACTTTGGGTGAATAAAGAAATGAGTATTTTATATTAACTATATTAATGCACAAGAAAGAAGTTTTAATATTTGCGTATAACAATAATAAATACCTGATTTAGCATTTCTCCTTTGTAAGATTTCTGAAGAGGGAGTCTTACATAATGATACACGATATTTTAGCTACTGCAACTGAATAATCTTTTTTTTTTTCCCTCAAGATGAACAAATTAGCATTCTGTAATTGAACTTTGTTCTAGAGGACTCCTTAGAAACCGATGCAAAATAATAACATAGCTAACACTTTTTTTGGTGTTTTGATTTTGTTATTTTGAAGTATAACTGGTGATTTAGAATTGAGTTGACTAGCTGTTACCGACTCTCTTCTGTTGGAAAAATAAGAGCTGCTTTGCATTTGATCTAGTTTAACAAGATGACCGAGTTCTACAAAATAGTGAAGGCAGTTGGTACGGATGTGAACAGAACGCTAAAACTGGAGTATTTAGCTTTCCTGTCCTCTAACTTCAGCATCAGGCAGAAGTGGATAATTTTTTATTAATGGAGAGATTGTGGTCTATTTACAATGATGATTTTTTTTAATGTGGAAATTTTAATGCACCTGTTGTACATCTCCTTAATGAATGTAGTTTATAATACTTAAATGTCAGAGGTTAAAGTGATGCATGTAGCTCTTTCCTGTTGAAAGATACAACTTATGAACTGATGCTTGTTGTCTTTGAGGTTTTTTCTTTTTTACTTTTCTTTAGAAAGTTAGAAAAACTGGTCCTTTATTTTGAAAGGTATGTTAGGGTGGAAAAAAGAAATCAATATAGAATTGTGAAAACTCTTGGAAGAAATAAAAGCATTCAAAAGAGCCTGATTGCAGAATTAATAACATAATCTGGGTAAAGAGCCGCAATAGTAAATTAAATTCACTGTCAATAGATGAAAATGAAATAGATTTTCTGCATTATACATGAGGTGGTATCAGATATGCAAGGATGTTACAGAAAATTGGTGTTTATGAAGAATATTCCAAATACAAAATTACAAGTCTTTTCATTTTACTACAGTTTATTTACACTCACTTGGAAAGGATGCTCCAAAGATTAGATCCTTTTGTTCAGTGCTCTAGCATAGTTCTTCTGTTTTCTGATTAAATCAGAATTACATATTTTTTTGTGTAGCAAATTGTAAAGATACAGCAGTGGTAGCAGAAGAACCTTTGAGAAATAAAAATTAGCGAGCTAGAATGATATGAGTAATAACATTTGTGACAGACACATTCTCTCTTAAAATCAGTAGTAATAATATAAGTAACTAGGGCAGCAAGGCTCAAGCAGTTTCACTGTAACAGGTGCAAATGAAGTTCCAGTTTGACTTCATACAGTCTGCTTTGAATTTGCAGCCACGATGTGTCATACAGAAAATAAGTGGTTTAAGGAAGTTGGTGACTGATACCTGCTAAAGCATGGAGCAGGGATGAGAAATGGATTCCAGCGTGGCTAGCTCTTGTTAGTCTTTCTGTTTGCGTTTGACCACCAGCCCATGGAATTTTTGGAGGTCCTGGCATTCTCTGAGCTGGTGACTTTTGGGTTTCTTCCAGACTCTCATGCTCATATAGCATTAGGGAATACAAACCTTGTGAAATAGCTAATATAAAGATACAATTTATTTTTCTTACAAAGTTTCTTAAACAATTATTCTGTTTTCCTAATAGAAGTTACATAGTCTGTACCTCTGATGCTTGTGACTATAAATGTGTTTAATGTACATTTCACTATGGAATGTTTTCTTGCCAAAGCTTCGGTGAAACTTTTCTGTATTTCCAAAAAGTTTTAGCACAGTCTAAGTTGCTGTTTGGAAAGGAGGAAGTTGGTTGTAATACAGAAGTCATGAGTGGTTCCTATGATCTAATAGTGTTTTTTTTTTTTTTTCCTCTGTGATATAGGACTTCAGTATGCAGACTGATTTCTGTTGGAATTATTTTTGTGCGTCAAAAGGTGACATAATTACTGAAGAATTATATGGCAGCTCTAATTACAAGATATTGAAGGAAAAAACAGCTTTTCACTGAACATTTTAGTTTACAAAGTAGGAAGCAGTATATAAATACATAACCATCCACCACAGTCCTATTTTTTGAGTACACAATTTATTGTTCTCTTTTCAGGTTACCAGCTGACTTTTTCTAATTGTCTGGACTTCTGCAATTTGCATTTGGGTATTGTGCTTAGATTATCCCTGATTCTTTTCTGTTCAGGCTCGTCCCCCTAGATTAGTGGAAATGAAATGAAAATGGCAAAATATACCCTACTTTTAAACTAATAGGTGCTGATCCTTTCTGCAGAGGAGTGCAGAGTGTGTATTGACTAGTAGGTTCTGGTCCAAAATTTAAATACAGATGTAGCCATGCTACTTCAATATTAATGAAGCGAACTTCATAAAGAAAGCAGCCATTCTGTGAAACTATTTTAATGTATGGTTTTGGTTTTAATACTATAAAAAAAGAGTCAGTATTTCTGTTGTATTAAGCTCTCATTGTCTTATCTGTTTCTCCATTCTGAATTATAGTGAGCGCTGGACTGAAAACTACTCTGGACATATGTATTTTTTTCCATTGCGAATGCTGGCGCGCATTCTCGCTTGCTCTCTCTCGCTCTCTCTCTGCTCCCGCCCCAGTCTCACACATACACACAGGCGCGCACACAAAATTATGTTACATCGCATCATGTTGTTTATCTTGCAACAGGATCTTGCCTGGTCGGAACTTGGTGCTTGAGTGAATTTGAGCTCGGTCAGTGTTTTTTCAATTTATTGGAATATGAAGTCATATGTGTACTGAAATTAGATAATATTAAGAACAGAGATTAATAAAAACATAATTAAATGGGGATAAGGTTTTACTGCTTTTAACAATAGATTAGCTGTGGTGTTTTCATAGCAGATTTCTAATCAGTAGTGATCTAAATGTTTGGAGAATACAAAAGGTGGGAGTTTCCTCCCCCGCCTTGTGTAGAGAGTGTATGAAGTGTCATGTGGCTATATTATGTTTTTACCAAGTAACTTGTATTTGAGATGCTTTGTGTTTTGAATATCAGATTTTTTTTTGAAAGATTCATGAATTATGGGGGATAGTCTAGCTAATCTTTGTGCAAATGCCCTTTTGAAAAGTCTCTTATTCTGACTCTTAAAAACCTTTCAAACACGTTGAGTGTCTAAGAAACACAACTTTACAGGCCTTTAATAAGTGCACTTTCTAGCTTTATTACTCCTATTAAACTGTTAGGAAGGGGGAAAGCATAATATATCAAGCTTGGTTCACCATTATTATTTCTTTTCTATAATAAAG
This sequence comes from Burhinus oedicnemus, assembly GCA_008921705.1. Taxonomy (NCBI): domain Eukaryota; kingdom Metazoa; phylum Chordata; class Aves; order Charadriiformes; family Burhinidae; genus Burhinus; species Burhinus oedicnemus. Next base: position 1,070,840 of record VFFE01007159.1, on the reverse strand, counting down.
GAATTGTAATGTTAATTTATAACTCTTAAAAATAATGTAAAATATAGTAGGGAAAAGAATGAACACTTGAAATAATGTTGAAGTGAAATAGTGCTTTCTCAGCTATGGAAGAGAAAAAGGAGTAATGGAGTTAAAAGCAAGAATGGCGTTAGTTATTAGCTGTCTGTTGTCGTGGTTCCTTGAAGGTGGTTTGCCAAACATCAATAAATGCATCTCACTTTTATTCTTGATACTTCTAATTTTTTCTAAAGTGTTAACATTAGCTAATTAGAGACTCATAAGTGTGTACCTAAGATTTTCAGATTCTGTTGTAAACATTTAGGTATATGAGTAACTTTGAGGATAATGGCACTGAGGAAATGTGTAAATAGTGGGTAGAGACTTGAGAGGTGGAATCTAGAGCTGTGTAGGTTTGTAAAGTAATCACTGGAATAACTGATCTTTCTATTAGTTTAAAAAAAAAAAAAAAAAACCCAAAAAACAACCACCAAAAACCCACAAGTGTTGATTGCCAGCTGTTCAGAGAGATAATTCTCAGTTGGACAGTTGTCTGTTGCCTGGTTACTGGAACAGAATAAAAAAAGTTAGCTTGTTAGACAGCAGATCCTTAGTATTTTACATTTAAAAGGAAGCTGAAACTGAATATGTAACTTGGTATGATCTTGAGTTTTTTACAAATCTAACTCACCCAGTGTGCTGTCGCTTAGCAGCTTCTCATTTGGTAGTCTTGGAGAAATTTTGAGTGGAAGTTTAAGTAGAAATTTTGCACTGATCTCTTCTACATGTAGGGACTTATGTTAATGAGTGAATAAACTTTGACATAGTAAATGGCTTTGGTTTGCATGAAAGTGCTGTGTCTAGGTCTTGTATAAGACAGGTTTAAACCAACTTGTGATAGATTTGGAGTGGTTAGTCTTACTTTAATAAATGATACAGACTAACTATATGTGCACTTGGTTGGCAAAATAAAGAACAAAGTGAGGATGGCTGTTATCACTGGGAAATGGCATATTTAATAATCTTCAGCTTTTTTCTTGTGATTGCTTTTGACTAGCTTTCAATATAATTGAAAAGCAAAGGATTCTCAGTAATTAGAAAGCTTATGTAGATGAAGGTGCTTCTAGCAACAGTATTGTTTTTTGATGAAGTTGAGATTTCTGTAAAGCAATTGGTCATTAAGAATGTCTATTTTTCTGGACTTATACACTCTGAAAAAAAACCAACCCAAACCCAAACAAACAAAAACCAAAAAAAATAACCAAAACCTAAGAAAAATAGCCAAAGTTGGTATGCACTGAAAATATTTAATTTTCCTCTTTCACGAAGTTTAAAAATTTCCGTAAAATACTTTGATGGTATTTTGCAGATAGATCAAAGTTTTAATGGCTGTTTGTCAGAACTAATGTTCTTGGAGCTAATTTGTCTTGGAGCTAATATTTAAAAATATAGACAGGGAATGTTTGAATCCCTTAATTGTTTTCCTCTTCTCCCTTGTGCAGTAGAAGAAACGTGTTCTCACTTTTTTCAATGGGTAAAACCTGTAACAAGCAATAACTTTTTCAAATACTCTTTGATCTTGTTTGTTTTTTAATTAATTGCAGTAACTTGGATATTGTCCTCGGTAGCTGACCACAGAATTTGTCAGTGGTTAGTAGCTTTTTGGCCAGGGGAGAAAACCTTGGATTTAGTGAATTTGTCAGCCTGGCTTTTAGAAATGGAGTACAGAGGCATTTGGGAGGAGGGCTTGCGCCTGATTGCTGTCTCATTTCCATCTTTGGACACAGCTCTAGCGTAAAGTTAAGCAACATCTGTAAAGATTTGACTGGCAAGCATCTCTCTGGGACTCATCGTTGCATCCTGCAGCAGGTGCAATCAGCTTTGCAGTCCATCTTAGAAGAGCTTAGTTTGTTTTTTAACTTTTATCAGTAGGTCAGTGGGAGTTAATGACTTGGTGGAGTATGGTAGTTGTCAGTTGTCCAGTGTTGGAACGCTGCAGGTAATTGGGCTGGACTGGTGAGAGCTGTGGCAGTGTGCTTCTCACGTTGCACTGCAGCTGCTGTTGATCTTAATTAATCTGACCCTCAGAGGCTGCAGTGTCATGGTATAAAACGTAATACATACTAGAAATGGAAAGGCTGCTTTTTCGACTCTCATTCATGGTCGTGTTTCTAGGTGGGCCTTTTGGTTTTCTAGTTGGATTTGTCTGATACTAGCATAAAATTCTTAATGTGCTTCAATCTAAAACTGTAATATATTTTTCCTGTTTATCAAATATATCTGTGGAGTAATAAAGCTGATAAACATATTTTTGAAATGTCACCGTTATAATGGACTTAGCAAAAATATTTGTGTTTATTCTGACAACAAATGAAATTGTCTGTAAATGAAAAGAGTTATATTGTTTGTGTCTGGTATGAATTTTTGGTGTCCTGTAGTATGCTCTGTAGTGGGGTATGCTTGGTGCTCGTGCTGGCTAGCCCAGTGTTGTGATTCTTTCAAGGATTTCTAGTAAGATGGAAACACGTAAAATTGGAATTTGCTATACGGCAGTTGGAATAAATGAGTGTGCTGTGCATGTGCGAGACTATTAATTTACTGTAGATATACTACTGTCTTCTTCCTGACTGCATGACACGGCTTTAGGAAACTATCAGGTTCCTTACATTCATCCTGGTATTCAGGGCCATTCTGTCTTTCCATCCCTCAAAAGAAATATCAAACCAGTGTTTAGCCTAGAGATCTTTTAAATGTTACATTACAGACTTGTAAGGGTCTATTCCACCCTATTTTTTTTTGACTTCAGGGGTATCTGCATCCCAATTTGATTATTCAAAGCTTTATAAGGATTAACTACATTGCTTGTATTTTAATTTAAAAATAGAGAAATGATTGTCAGGATGCTCTGTTTTAAATTTCCCCTATATTTAATAGACTTACTAAGTATTTTAGTACGTAATAAAAAGACGACTATCTAAATTCCCATCCCTCCATATTAAGTTGTTTTCACTTTAACATATTTGATAATTAATTATGGTTGAATCTGATTGGGGTTTACTTAATATTAAACGTGCTGTTCTTGATTATAGCCAAGCATTAAAATTCATTTGCAAGTACTTAACTGGTCTGATCGAAATGTCAGTTTAAGGCAGTATTTGGAAACACATCTATGGAAGTCAGCTCCCAACTGTGCAATGCTAACTTGTCTTTGTAACTTTTGAGTATGAATTTATTACTTTTTGCTTGATCTAGTGATGAGCAATGCTATTGTGCATTGCTCTTCTCGAGTTCTGAATTGCAATAAATTTTGTGTAAGGTTTAAGTGTTCTGCATAATTGATGGACAAAATTAAGCCTCCTTCATGAAAGGGCAGGGAACATAGGTTGATGTATGAAGTAGCTGATGTAAATAACTATGTGACCACGTAGCACTTGAAAGAATAGTATATTAGGGATGAGGTTTAAAGTTTTATGTTGGTGATATGAATGTTCTGGGGTCAGATCTCTTGTAAGTGAGGAAGAGATACCCTTGTCAACTTACGTGTATGAAACCGATTATGTAACATTATCATTTTTTGGATATAAAGAAGCATGAAATCTCAGACAAAATTTCTTATTTGCCTGGTCTTGTAGGTTTTGATTGTGAAAAGACTAAACATATGTTTTTCATCATTGATCTCTCACTGCATCCTGCAGGGCCTGTCATCTCAGCATTGACAGGATCAGATGAAAAATACAATCGATGTGTTGACATTTTTTTGAGAATCACTCAGGTAAGATTACTTGTTATACAGAACTACAGTGAAATTCATGGCTGCTGCTAATGTTTCACCAGTTGGAGCCTTTGCATTCTCAATCATTAATTAAATTAGATGCTGAGGTTCTCTGCATGTTCCCTTGTTTCTATTTTAAAAGCACTTTTTGTGCCTTGCTCAGTGCCATTTAACTCTCTTGTAATTTCCCACATAAAGAGCTTCACACATTTGTACTATTTTCCCCCACTTCATAGAGTGGCACCTGTTTGCTTGAATCAAGAACCATAGTGCACACCTCCAAAGCTCTTGGAAGATTTGTATGTACATGTATTTTATTTTATTTTCAAGTAGTGACTTTAGTTCTTTTTAGATTCTTCATTGGCAATATGAGGAAGGAAATTTTCGGTAGAGAACCAGATAGTTAGAGGCAGCAGCAATTTATCATCTTCCTAGTGTGTTCTAAACTCTGACTTTCAATCTGTACATGAAAAATTACAAATATTTAACTGGATATACAACTGTGGAGTCTTTCTTTTTATAACATAAATTATTGAAAATATTTATTTGAAGTCATGCACTGGAAAAGTAGGAAATGGCACGTGTCCATTCAGTTGGCTTTGTTGAGCATCCAGTGTGCTTATGGAATTAAAACTGTATCAGAGTGTATTCCCAAACAGTTGGGCAGTGAAATATCATGGCTATGAGGGAAGGGGGAGGAAGACCAGTTGGGCCATATTCCGAGCTGGAGCTTGATCTACCTGAGGTTTACGTTTTGTCCCCATCTGTAATCTGGCGTTAAAAAGTGCCAGAGTGTAGGTGGGATAGTGTATAGTAGTAGTAGCAGCAGTTACAATTCAGGTGCTGCAGCAGATACCATTTTGGCAGCAGTATCGAGCTGGAATTATAGAATATTTATGTTGTATTGTAATCTGGCAGCCTACCAACAGTTTTCCTGAGGAACAAAAAAAAAAAAAAGGAAGTAGGTAGCTATTTCGCAGTTTATTGACCTGGATTTGAAGAAAACTTCTGTGGAACAAGAGAGGCTCTTCTGGCATTCTGTCTGTGCTGATTTTCAAAGGACTGCAATGAAATGCTGCTACTGGATGCCTTAAAGCTTTATAAAAATGATTTGTTGCAATGAGAAGTGTTAGACAGAACATGTACGGGGTTTGTTTTCCGTCTTGCATGTGTGTGCACACTTCATTCTTTGTATGTCTTCTACTTACTGTATTAGATGAACACTTGGCGACTCTGTCAATCTAAAGTAAAAATTGGATTCCTCTGGAACTCGTCATAATTATATTACTTCCGATCTTCTGAGTGTTTTTACTGTTCAGTGCAGCAAACCTAAGTCTGCCAGGTTTTGTTGAGATTGCTCTCCTTCAAGCAGCATATAATTTTTGGCATAGTGAAATGCTCAAAAAAAAAAGTGTTAACTTTACAAAGTTGTTTTTTTTTTTTTTCAGGGATATAAGTGTTTGTGGTTTTGTTTAGGTTGGTAATGCCAAGTGCTCATCTAGTATTTGCACTGCTTTTAACAATAATAAAATACCTACTTTATAATTTTATAAGCTGTCTAGTTCTGTATGGATCTACATCTATGACTAGCTGTTCTAGTAAGTGTCAACATGATGCATTATATGAATAAATTCTTTTTTTCTGATGAATTGATCCTAAGTAACCAGAAAAAAGATGTGACAATTTTGTGTGATGGGCAGGTAAACTCTTAGGATTGAACAGGAAAGAGCCTTTATAAAAAGGAACTTACCTTGTGTAGCCAGTACCTCTTCGTTTTACTTGAGTTCATCATGAGTTCTTTCTCTGAATAACTAGTATTTAGAAGAAGGAAACAAATGGTTCCTCAGCCTGATTTTTAAATCAGGGTATTAAAACCAGTATTTTTAAGTGTGTGTAGAAATCCACATGTAATTTCTAGTCTCGGAGCTTTAGTCTTGCATGTTCTTGATGAGAAAATCAATGAAATGTCCTCTTTTAGGTTTCCTGTACCTTTAAAAAAACCCCAAACCAACCCTCACCTTATGCAAATGTTTTATAATCTTCTAGTCTTGGAGACATAGAGTGGATAGTGGTAGCAAGGTCAGTGTTTGAATTAAATAATATATTTATACCTAGTTAATTTTAATTTTTATTTCAGTTTTTAAATGGTACTTTTTTTGATCAGTAGTCATTCTCTTGTTTTGGTATTATCTTTTCCAATGGCTTATGTTTTTGGTAGTACTTACTATTTGAAAGAATGTGGATTTTGTTGTTCAGAAGTAGTTCCAGTTCTGTCCTTCACGCTTCATTAGCCTAGAACTTTCTGATTTGGAGGGTACAGACATGAGAAGGGCACAAAATTTACTTATCCATAATTATTGTAAAATAAGTACCTTGATTTTTCCTTTCTCCAACACACATGCGTATACTCAGGATGAGGAAAAATAAACTCCTCATTGTTTGTCCACTTTTTGTCCTTTTTTGATGGGATAACTTATTAATATGGTGTGTAAATGACTACCGTGCTTTCAGTGTTGTCTAGTTCAGGAACTTGTTAAGTTTCATCTTGTGCAAAATTCTTTTTGTGTGTTTTCTTTTGTAAAGAAGTCTCTGCTTGTAAATTTTGGCAGCTTTGTATTGGTTGTCTGAAGATCATTGATTTTTTTCATTATTTATTTATTGTTAAGTATTTGGCTTTTTAGTAAAATGGCCAGTTCCTATTTGGGTCCCTTGTTTATCCCACTACAAACTTTCAGAAGTGATGACAGCAATTTACTAAGGGTTGTGGTATTTTAACTGCAATTAAAATTTAATGACCTTTTCCTAAAAATATGCATATAGTTAAATGGACTTCTGAGATAATGCAGGGATTTTTTCTGTAAAATGTTCTTGCATAGGATATCATAATAGGTGATCATAATGCTCTCAGTAGTTGTAAGCAATAAGGTGTCCTAATTTGGATGGTTTTTCCCTGTGAAAGATTCTATGAAGACAAAATTAAGAAAGCATGTTGGGGTTTTGGTGTAAATTAGTATATATTAGATTTTGTGTGATGAGGTTTTCATATTGTAAAGTATGCTTACTTGGGGGGTGCAGATTGGCTAGTGATGGCTATCTGATACTCAAGTCAAGTGTGCTTAAAACTAAAAGTATTTCAGGAGCTAATATAAATATCATATTTATAGTATGACCTACTTCAGTAGGTCTAGAAAGAGGTGTAATGTTGCAATGCTAATTTAGAGGAAAAAGTGCTGTTAGTAGTTCTTTACTGAATTGTAACACAGTTTATTGGCAAATCAAGGGAGAATGAAGGCGTATTTTATGTGAAGTGATCTCAGTTTATAAACAGATGTGTGAACTGTAGTGTGGATTCAGATCCATAGATATTCTAGAACCCTCGTAGGTAAGTGTCTATGTAAAGGGAAGGACCAAGAATACCTTATGACATTTGAGCAGACTTTATCTCTCACTATTAAATAATTTTTACAGTTTCACTCTGCTTTAAGCAGGTTCCATTGTGTTAATTCCTTTAGAGTGCAGCAGTTTACATGTAGCATTTAAATCCTGGATTCTAAGGGGTTTATCACTTCCTGAATTTTTTTCCCTTGCTCAAATGCAAAAGATGGTTTTCATGTTGGATTTCTGTATAGATGTTTCTACTGGTTAGAAATAACTTACTGGTGTCATCTGCTTCAAGGTGTAGGATGTCCCCTATGTTTGCCTCCTTCCATGGGGGAAATTGAGGAATCTTGCTGACAGGCCATCTTACAAATGCTGAAGATTGTTAGGAAGATATATTTCATCCAAAAAATACTGTATGTATGCTGCTTAGTTGGGAAAAAAACAGTGATTCAGGCTCAACAAGTATTTAATTTCAATTTTTAATCTTTAAGCTATTTTTTAGAGCTCCAAGTTTTCCCTCTACAAACCTTTGAATTCTGAATCTCAGAGTTAGTAGTTCAGCGTGTTCTAAGTGCTGGAAAATTTACTTTATTTTGTAAGCAGTTTAACATGAATTTTCTTTTTTACTTCCACTTTTATACCTGATGCTCAGAATGGAAATTCTGACAGCAAAATATAACCATCACTCTAAATTCAGATTTTGTGGTAAGTAAAACTGCCATTTATTAGAGTAGGGTGAAGACTTTTGGAAGTAATCAAAATCTGTTTGTTTCCCGTTCTTTGTGTTGTTTGAGATCAAATATTCCACTGAAGTTGATCATTTCTTAAAGTTGTCCAAACTCCTTATGTATGCAGGTTAGTACACTGAGATACAGTTCTTCCATTTTATCACTGCTGCTGTTCTGTTACTTTCAGCAAAAAGGAATACAAATTCTTTTTCTTGTCTCTTAAGCATAAGGGCTGAAAATGAGAATTTCTTTCCTGTTTGCCACTGCCTCTCAGGAAAGTGAGTAGAGGCACTCCTAAGAAGGCAGTTAAAATACCAGCAGTTTCTGTATACAAACATTAAATTCAGGTAAGTACTGAACTTGTGCAAAGTGGAATATGCATCCATTTTACATAGTCCCATATTGGTGTGTTTTCACATAGGGATAGATGAATAGTAGAGATTTAAAAAAAAGATTAAAAAAATCTGTATATGATTCTAATTTAGGTCTTTTGGTAAAAGACTACTTTCTTTCTATGGGTTTTCCTTTTTCTAGCAAAAGAATGTTTTGGGTGGTGGTGTTAGGGTTTTTTTTTGTTGGTGTGTTTGTGTTTGTTTGTTTTTTTTTCTCCTGGTGCTCGTCTGTGGTAGTTAACATTTACTACTGCCTTTTCCTCTGAGGAGGGATGTGTTCTCACCATTTTTTAGCATTGCAAACCATTGTAACTGAACTTTTCTCAGCTGGATAGAGCTGTTTGAATCTGTATTTGGAGATGTCTTTCTTCCTACATTCAATTTTAATACGGTCAAGTAAATGAATACAACAATAACACATGTGCTTTGGTGAGGATCATGTAGGATGCCTTTTCAGTTATAAACAGGTGTTTATAAAAAATAGGTGTATAATACAGGTTATCAGTATGAATTTGCCAAATATACATGTTCTCCCCTTTTCTTTTAGTTCACGGTCTCTTTACAAGGAAAATTACATTGTTTTAAAAGTTCCTTTCAATTTTTAATGCAGAAATGCAACCCTTTACTAATGCCAAAACCAGGATAAATGGTAAAAACTTAGTGTATATAATCAATGATGTTTTGTAATTGTCTTATTCTTTGGCTTTGCTTCAAAACTTGGCTGCATATTAATTATTCTGATATTAAAAGAATAATTCTGGGTCTTTGTGTAGACTGGCTTTTTACTATATTTGTAAATCTGTTCCGTAATTCCGTGTAGGAAGATACTGGCTTTATGTTAATGTATGCCAGTCTTGCTAAAAGGTCCATTTTAAGAGAAGTGTTAGATCTAATCCAGATTCAGTTACAAATCCTCTTCAAACTAAACATTTTCTAAAATCTGTTTCTATTTGCTAATAATTGCTCTTGTTAAAAGCATTACACTTTTTCTTTTGTTCCAACATACTTGTATTTTAGTTTTGAAAGGTGGAAATCAAAATTTAGGAAGAAGTATGGAATTGACTGAATTATCAAAACAATCAGTGGGAAGAATTCTGTAATTAAAATTCTGATCTCAGGATCTGTAATTAAAGTTCGAATCTGAAATGTTAAAAGGCACAGGTAAACTTTCTAAAAATAAATTCTAAGGAAATATTGGCATTTTGACTTAAAATAGTAATCATGAAGTCAAATTGTCCTATTTCTGTTTATTTTTACATAAGATGTTTTGACTCATCTTTTAGAAGGATTGTTTGGACTTTTTATCAGTTAGGAGACTGATGAAGTATGTATGGACGAAATTGAATATATACACTATTCTTTTTTTCAGTAAGGAAAAAAGTTGGAATGCTTTGGGTTTTCCTACATTCTGGACAGTCCAGTTGTTTACACAATCCTTTATTCTTTTAAAAATCTTTTCCTAATCTAAAAAAATATTGTGGTTTAGTGTTCAAATTCTAATGCCTTTCAAATTATTTCAGCAAAAAATTAAACATTATTTTTGCATGTGTTTAATTTTGAGCTTAACAGAAACCTGTAAAGATAACCGCAGATTCAAGGATTTGATGCTCATCTGCAAAAAAACAGGGAGGCAATTAGTAATTAAACTCTTCTATGTTCTTATTTTTATTTTTCCTTTAATGTAATCTGTGTTTTTAGAATAAGACAGTATGTTCAATGTGTATCTTGATATTGTCTGCTTTTTGTTGAAATAATTCCTCAAAAATACCACCTATAATTTGGGAGAATTGAGGGAGACGGTGGAAAATGCAGTTGATGACTGAGTGGCATATGTTTACCTTTATTTTATACTCCTGAACAAGAACCAGAAGTATTTGGAATGGCTGCTACATATTAAGGTGTTAACTGTTTCCTTCAATGTACATTTTGACTTTATTGTATAAAAATACATGGTCTGTTTGAGTTGCAAAAAGAGAGATTAAGATTATGTAATATTTCATGGTAATTATGTGTGAGTTCTTTGCTTATTTACACAGAGAAACATTAAAAAAAAGTCTCTCTGAACATCTGAAGTGACACCAAGCACTGACTGGGAAATCTGAAATCAGATATTTTAGGGCATGATTTGTATTGAACTGCAATTAGAATGTGTGATTCTGCAATAGCAATTGTTCTTAGTGAGGACAAATTGCACATGAAGGAACACAAGTGAGGTCTGTCTTCACTGCAACTGATGTCTGCACACGTGCTATTTCACAGTATTTTTTAATCCTATGCAAAACTGAGAATGACTAACTTGATTGTTTTATTTGTCCATTGTCAGTTAAGACTTGGTATGTCAATAGGTGAATTAACGACTTGAAAGGAAAAATAAAAATTGAAAAGAGAAACTTAATCTTACTATTAAAATTAATTTTGCACCTTAACATTTTACTAATAAGAGACCTAAAAGCATTACTAAAACATTAGAGACTTGTTCTAATGTTTTTTTTCTCTTTTTTTTTTTTCACATGTAGTTTACTGCGTATTAAAAATACAGTACTGACCTACTGGTATTATAAAAGATAGCATTTTCTGTTTTCAGATAAAATGGTGCATTTTGACACATTGTTTAAAAGCTAGAACAGCCCTGCATATGAAAACACAAACTGTGATAATTAGATAGATATGCCATATGTGGTAGTTTAAGTTGGCATATATCGCAAATGGCATGTTTAATATACTGTATTACTGGAATTAGTAATTTTACAGCTGAAAGCTGTTACTTCTGTTATTGATTCCCTCTCATGAACCTGTAGGTAATGATGGCAGACCTTTTTCTTTGCAAAGCCCATCTTCTGGTAACTTAAAACCTATTTATAAGCTGCTGTATTTTTAGTAAAATCTTTGAGTGGTGTGTATTTCCCGTAATATTTTAGGCATTTCTAACTATTTCAGAATTCTAAGACTTTTTAAAATAGTGATACAGTTAATATTGAGGGATGGTCAAAATGTTTACTGTAATAAAATGTCTATAATGAGGAAAGAATGAAGGTCGCTCTTTTCCATATAGCCTGTTTTTCTCAGTGCAGAACTTCCCTCACTTTTGTAGTTAAGGCAAAAAAAAATTGTCAACCCTAAGCACTTGAGAGTTGTTAACAGCAGTTAAAATCCTCACTCCTGGCCTTTCCACACTGTGTCGCTTGATAAAAGTCACTGGTTACACGTGACAGAAAGGTCATGGGAGGAAAGCAAAAATTCCGAGTACAACTGGGTATGGCTGGGGTGGAGTTAAATTTTTTTCATAGCAGCTTGTATGGTGCTAGGTTTTAGATTTGTGACCAGAAATGTGTTGATGACACACTCACGTTTTAACTGTGTGAAAACTGTTTTAGCAGTGTTTGCACAGTGGCAAGGCCTTCTCTGTTTTTCACTCTGCCCAACCCCTCAGCAAGCAGATTGGGTAGGCCTGCACAAGAAGTTGAGAGGGGACACAACCAGGCAGATGACCTGAACTGACTAAACCTATTCCATGCCATATAACATCGTCCTAGTCACAAAATGGAGGTGAGGGGGTTTTAGGTAGCATTTTGCTCGGAGAGCAGCTGGCCAGTGGTGTACCCGTGAGAGGTGGTGAGTGATTGCCTTTGTGTCACTTATTTTGTTTAGGTTTTTTTCTTCCTCTTTTCCTTCACTTATTAAACTATTTTTTTTCTTGACCCATGATTTTTCTTGCATTTACTCATCCTATTTTCTTCCCGCATCCTGCTAGAGGAGGGGGGTAAGGGAGTGAGCGGCTTTGAGGGCTTAGCTGCTAGCCAGGGTCAGCCCACCACAGGGATTATTAACCTTTTTGTGTTGTGTAAACACTTTGCCTTTCTAAAAATGTAGTGGGAGGAAAAAAAAACCCAAAACTTCACACTTGGTCTACTGGCAGACACTGCTAAGAGTTACAGAAATTAGTTGAATTTCCAGCTCTGGATCCTGGTTAGGTCCTCACCTGTGTTCCCCTACGTAGATCATTCTTGGGGCACTTTTAGGTTGAGTGTTCAAAAGGGACATAGTATAGAAGGCACCTGAGAGGTCTTTTGGGAAGCTAATTCAAGTGAATTGTTAGAAAGTAGGTGTGGAAGGGACCTCATGGATTAGGGAATCCAGTTCTCTGCTGTCATTCCAGACAAAACCATAAAAACTCATAATCATAACCCTTTTAAGGCCGTCCACCTGCCCCAGAATTGAGCTGATGCTGCCAGTTCGAAGCTTTTCCACAAGAGAAATGCAAGGGAGAAGCTCTGAAGCATCTTTACGCACTGAAGAGATGTCCTAAATGAAATAGGATGAGGATGACAAAGGAAAATGTGTCCTACGAGCTTGGTGCCTATTTGTGTGAGAGTGTTCAAAGACACTGGTGGGAAAGTAAAACTTCTATAGCAAAGTAAAGGGGCCATTTCTTATTCCTTCATAAGATAAATGTAATTTAGTTAATGAGAAGAACAGCTATCCTTTTTTGACAGAACTATTAATGGGACATCAAACTCACACAATCATGCTCTTGGATCATTAAGTCCAATTCCATCTTATTGCAGGTAGCTGTAATTCATAACCCCAGCCTATGGAAGTGCTTTTTAAGACAAATAGGAACTCCTGAAATTGTATGATTTCATTAGCACTGGGATTTGCTGCTCACTCAGTAGCCTTTATTCCTGAAAGTTTGCATGATTCCTTTCCCAAAAACTAGTATTAAGCTAACTTTTTAACTTTAACAAGTTCTAATTTAAGAGTCAAGTGACTCCAAGCGTAGTGTCACATGAATATCTGATGAAGTCCATCAGATTAATATGTGAGTTGAAAATTAGTTTGGTAATGAAAACTGAGTTGGAATTAAACATGGCATTCTAGGCAGATCACTATTACCTTTAAACCAACCATACTTGCTGCTAATTTGCATGAGGTTGCGGTTATATTTTCATTCATGTTCTGTATGCTCCTCAGCCATTTTTAGGCTGGATTCCTTTCTATGTTTTTTTTTTTATTGTAATAAAAATTTACATATGAAAAATGCAGCCAGTTGTCTTCTGCCTTCCCCAAGCCTAAACTGAAAGAGTGAAATTTCAAAGTCAAGTAGCTGAAAGCCCTCACAGTTTTAGTTTCCTGTTGTTAATTGTATCTCTGTACTTGGAGAGACTGTGGAAAAGGGTATATAATCTTGTAACTAGATGCTAAGACAGTTGTGTGTGAACAGATTGGTGAGGAGGAAAGGAATGTTTTTTGGACAAGGTGTTTCAAGAGCGTTGCCTTGTTCAGCTCTTTTACTGTCATTGATTGTAGCTACTCTGTAACCCCTCAGTGATGGGTTCTGTGGTATGTACTATTGCTGCTGCTCTGGCAACGTGGATGGCAGGTTTTTAGATCTGTTGCAGTGGTCTTGCAAAGGCAGGCAGGAAATCAAAGCAGGGTTTTTTCAACTCTAAAAATTCTGCCCCCTTTGAAAATATTTTAATGGGATGAAATAGCTGCTTCTCTAGCTCAGTCTCGGTGAGTTTTAAAATCAGGCTTCAAGCACTATCCACAGTGGTCTTTATAAAAAGGGACAGAACTTTTTATATTTGGATGGCTGTTGCATGTCTGTGCAAAGGTAATAATTAGGTCATTTCAAAGATGTATGTGCCCACATATATGCAGTGTGGGGCTACGTTAGATACATCTTACTTTTTTTTTTTCTAGAGTTCTTTTGTGACTTTCTTGTCATTTCAGTATCCTTTGCCTTTTCTTTCTTGTTCACAGTGGTGTTATTTTCAGTTTGCCTGAATTACAGACTGATGATGATTTCTAGAAAAGGGACAGGGAAGTGGAACTGGAAAGAGAAAGCAATTTCAAAAACTTCATCCAAGCAATGCTCAGCCATTTGATCTCTAAATTCCTTGGCTAAAGATTTGGCAAAAGTTACCAACTTCTAAATTCAAGTTTCAAGAAATTCTGTGTAACCTCAGTGATTTTTGTGAAAGTAGAAAAGGAATATAGAGGATTTTTTGATTGCTCTGGGCCTGTGCTATGAATATTGTTTCATTAAACTTGACATCTGGGGAAAGTTTTAGTTTTTAGACTGCTTTAGTATGTTACATGAGTTGTTGTTTTTTTTTTTTAAAATAAGACATTTTTGTTTTTTAAAGTAGCTTTCGGTAACAATGCTTTTTTTAGAGAGGTCAGTAACTTTTTTTAAGCTTTAATTTGGTTATCTTAAACTTTAGGAGTGGCTGTAGCTGTAGTTTTTAATAGTCTGTAAATTTGTATGTGTAGTTGGATAAGAGAAGCAAAAGTCATATCTAAATAGTAACAACAATTGCTGCCTTGGTAATAGAGGTATTTTATAATAAAATTTGTAATAAAATCAGTTTTCAGATTGTGTTCCACAGTTTCACTTTATTTGTAACTTAAGTCTAGAAGCTTTAGTGCATAACAGAAAGTTTGGCAGTTCCAAGTTCTTACAAATTTGTGTAAGAAGTGGTGCTAAGACCATTTTTACAGTTCAAAGTATTTTACAGTTTGAAGTTCCCTCACAATATGTGCAAAGTGAGATGGAGTATGTTTTAGATTCGTTGCTGACAACCTGAAGGTTATTGTGTCTTGACTAAGGACGTAGGAACCCTATAGGATTCCCATATTCTGTCTCCTGTAGAAATACAGAACAACAACCTGTCCTTTACCCCAAGGAACTTGCGTCCCCAGTTACTGTTCAGAAAGTGAGAATAGGTTTTGGAGTTAACTTCATGTAAGAATGTGATGTGTATGTTTTATGTACACACAACATATATGTGTTGATATGACATTGGAAGAAAATTTATAAACATGAAATAGTATTGTTATAAGTATATTTTTCTAAATTAGTTTACAGAATTAGTGTGATAAATTTTGTCATGAGAATTTGTGTCTCGGACTGAATAAAAAAAGTTAGAGGAGTAGCTTTTCCTTTTTTGAAGAACCTACAAAACTAATAAAAACTTTCCAGTTACTATGTATATGTGCAGCAGATGTGTTTTTAACACTTTATGTTAATTTTTAGTTTTTAATCAACAATCAGGATAAGTAATTACTAAGGTGGTGAAGTTGTCTTGTGGCTGTCACTTAATCTTGCCTGAATTTAAAAGATTTTTTTAATGTTAGTTAAAAGAGAAGATACTTTAAAACATGTAGACCTAAAACTCATAACTCCATTTAAAAAAAAAAATATTTTTTTGTATTGATGGGGGGAAGTACTACTTTTAAATATCCTAATTGAAAGTGGAGTCTGTTTTTTCTTCATAAGTTTTCCTAGATATCTTACCAAAATAATACTCTTTATTTATCCTTTCTTTTACCTGTTCTTTTTTCTTCATCATTCCATAGTATAATGCAACAACCAACATTTTACTTTCTAGAATAAAGCTGCTAGTCAACATTGAGAGTGGTGGACGTCTTATGCTCTAATTTTCTTGCTTGTACTTCTATGTATATTTGTTCAGTGGCCTGTGGACATTTTTTTCTATGCAAGTGCTAAACAGAGTTGATTTTAAAGAAGCAAGCTGATCCCCACTTGTGTCCTGAAATGAGCTGTGATACTTTTTAGAATTGTGATATTACATTTCTTATGCCTTCCTCTTCCCTTCTCCCTTCTCTCCTGCTAGTTTTGAAGGAATTTTCACCTATCTTTGAGGAAATTAGATGCAAGTACAAGTACAGAATGGTTCTGAATTTAAAATTGAAAAGCATTTGTTTTGGAAGCAATTTTTTAATTTACGTGTACTTTTTA
Organism: Burhinus oedicnemus; assembly: GCA_008921705.1. NCBI lineage: Eukaryota > Metazoa > Chordata > Aves > Charadriiformes > Burhinidae > Burhinus > Burhinus oedicnemus. Next base: position 1,054,805 of record VFFE01007159.1, on the reverse strand, counting down.
TATAGTTGGTCATGAAGAACTCTTATTTATGAACAGGGAGAAGGTTATACAAATAGAGGAAAAAATTGAAGAATTGTGAAGAACTACAGTTAACTTAGGCCCTGAATATTCAAGTAAGCAAGGAATTATACATTTCAAATCTGTTTCTTGGAGGATCTGTAAGGTATATTTAAAAAAAAAAAGTTACAGATGCAGTGGATTAATTTTATTCCAAACGTATACTTTACGTTTGTTTATTACTAATGCTGGCTCAGAAACAGAAGAGGAACAGTGCTACCTTTTTTACTGTGTACATAGGAAAATGGCCTTTAGAAAGCTAAGGCAAAACTGATGTACAAAAAAGTATAGCAAATTTGCATGTTATGAGTAAAAAAATTAGTTTCATGAAAACATCAAAGGACTTCACTTAGAAATGGTGCTGACAGATTATCTACTTGTCTTAAGTATTGTCTTCATATTCACATGCTGCTACTGGAAGGAATGGCATTTGTCCATGATATTGAGGTGCTTATATTGAGGTGCTTATGCTGCTGTACCAGTATTATATTGATTTATATTTTTTTTCTCTATTATTGGTTTATGAGCCAGCTTTGAGCTCAGTGGTAGAAGTTACTGTCTTCTGTCACTTTTATGTGGTAGATTTGAACAGTTATAAATTTGGCCATCTATCATATTCAGGGTGTTTGTAAATTTAGCAATTATTTCAAACATTACTAGTGTAAATTTGATGTGACAAACCCAGGATATTAGCAGTAAGGATTCTTGTGTTGCAGTACAGGAATGTTTATCAGTACCTACTAATAATCTTGTATTTGTTTAATATCTCATATTCTAATTTGCATAACTTGATGCAAATGTGTACTGTAAGACTAAAATACGGTAGAAGTTAAAAAAAAAAAATTAAAAAAGGACATTTCCTAAAAACTACATGCATTGTGAATAATACTTCAAAATGATTGGACCTGACCTCTCTCTGCTGTTTGATATGAGAAGTTTACCTAATATTGTTTTAAAGTAACTGAGAAAAGGAAGAGCGTATGAACATTCCTGATAACCATTTGTGCAACGTTTCTGTTTATGCACACTTTTATTCCCGATCTCACAATACTTAGGACAAAAACGTCTTATAGATTATGCTGTTCTAAGTGAAGTAGCACCATATCTTAAGGACTGTAATGAGCTAAATTCAATTTAGAGTTAAACTGGAATAATATGAACAAAGAGAATATCAGTATGTACAGCTAAATACAAGATGTACTCACATATATATATTAGCTGTAAGACATTCTTTAAAACAGGATTTCATCTACCTAAGTGACACCCAGTGAAAAGAAGCATATGTTTTGGGAAAATACAAAGTGGAGAAGGGAGGTGGTCAAACTTGGGAATAATAGTTTTTATTGTAGTTATTGTTCTAACTTTGATATTATTCATTGAGGCTTCTTGTGGTCATTTTCCTTGATGGAATTATTGGAAGTAAGTTGAGTGATCTTTCACACACAGGTTACATCCTTGTAGCTCATTTCAGATATTTTGGTGTCTACTTTTTGATTTAAAAAAAAAGAGAAATATAGGAAAAATGCCTCATGTATGTGTATATAAATTATATATAAAGTATTTCAGTTTATACTGTCTTTGTAAGTATTAGCAAAGAAGGAAAAGAAGACAGGATTATAGCATGGCTGGAAAGTCAATTTGTCAAAGGTATTATTGCTAGAGCTTAATCAAATGTAATGGTTAGCTTGAAAACAGGAGTCATCTTAAAACTAATAAAATTCTTAGGTAGCTGTGGAAAGACATAAGCAAAACTTGATTTTATGAGACTCAAAGGAATTGCTGATATATTTTCCCCATTTTAGCTATGTGTTGTAAAACGCCAGAGGCATGTTGAATTTCCTGTTTGTTTGTGGGTTTTTGGGTGTGACTTTTAAGTAGGGATGCTGTATTTGAAATTTTTGCTGTTGATCATTTGTTGTCATAGCTAAAACATCTGTGTTATTTTCTGATATGTCAAATCCTATGGATTTAAAGCTATTTCTTTTTAGAGGTCTTTTATATATAGCATAATTCTATATGGCATGTCTAGGCTGCTATAGAAGTCTGCTTTTGGGTTGTGGGTTTTTTTCGAGGGGTGAGGTGGGGCGGGGGGTGGGGGTGGTGGAGGGGATGTTGTTGTTGTTGTTGTTCCCTGTGAAGGAAATTATTCTAGTACAACAGATTAAAGCCAAGCCAAAAAATTTCCCAACACTCAGGTCTCATAGGTCTAGAACATCCCAGGCACTTTTAATTTTGTACTTACAAAATAGATCTCCCAAACAAGCTGTGAACATCTGTACAAAAAATTAAATGCAATTAAACAACTAATTAGAAAAATCAAATTCAACTAGATTCCTTGCTGCCAAGATTTCTCACTTCAATTATGTAGAAAAAAATTGAAAAAGAACCCATTGTATGGATGTATTAACAAGTGTTTTAGCATCTTATAGTGTAGGTAGACTACTTCTTCTTAATATAGCTTTGTGTTAATGTAAACTCACCATAAGTCCATTATTTCTGTTGATTATTCAAACATACTATTCATAAATTTGCCTTGGTCAAATAACTAGTATGGTGCTTCTTACTTTCAATACAAACATTTCAATCAAGAGCATTGTAAATCAGAAAAAGTGTCAAGACAGTGACTATTCTGCGTAAAACCTAATGGTGGTTCTGTTACGGCTGAAGATAATTTATATCTCCTAATAGACAAGTGTATTAATGATACAGATGATTAACTGTACAGGTTCATTTCTTCTGTTGCTGAAGTAGGCAAGAATAACCATTTGCTTCACACCTGTCTTACATTCAAGAATAGTAAGACAGTTATTTGTGTTGGAAATCAATGTTACTGGCAGACTGAAAGGGCAGAATGTATCGTTGACTCTTCCTTCTAGCGCATGGATGCAGCATCTTTGGGTTTGAACACTGACCTTGATTAAATGGGAAAGAGGAGAGTACTTGCTGTTACTTGTCTGGTAGTCATATCCAAAAAGGTTTCAGGTCAACTGACAGAACTGTGCATGTTTGTTGTTTGAAATCTCACGATTTCCTAAGTGCTTTCCTTCCTAGATTTTACTGCTTCAGAACTGAAGAGTCTAATTCTCCGTTTCATGGTGGTTCTGCTTGAGATTTTATGCTCAGTGTGCTGCTGGGTTCAAAAGCAGAGATATTTCTATGGTGTCTGTAAAGCACTGAATACCTACTGTATTTCCAACTTTATATCTTTGTGAAGTATCAGAGCTGGAATCTTGTTCATTTGCTTGTAGCTCATGTTGTGGGCTATGGCTAAACAAATTTTTACAGATGGAATGAAAAGAAAGTCACCTTACAATGAGAATGAAAGATTACACAGTATTTTGATAGGCCAAAGGATGATGTATGTGAATGTGTATGTATCTGTATACACATACATGTGTATATATATTAAAAAAAAAATAATCCATAATACACATCCTAAAATTCATAACTTAAAAGACCATTTTGGCGCGAGTAAAATGGTGATTGCTCCTTTGAACACAAACATATAAATAAACAAATAAATCCATATACAAATCAGAAGAGACCTATTTTCTGTAACTATATATTTTGAAATGCTTAATATATTTTGTCATTTTCAAGAGTTGGCCTAAAAGAACCCCAGTGAGATTGCATGAAGTACGTTGTCATGCAGCACTTCCTTCCCTGCTGATAGTAAAGCATACAAATGATCTGACTGATAAGTTCCAATTTTTTTTTCTTCTTGAAACAGGGAAAGTGATTTCAAAACTACTTGCTTTGCATTATACCTTTTGCTTTACAAGAAAGAAAATCAAATCTTTCTTCCAAGAAGAAGAAAGTTGCAGAACATGACACTATTACTTTTGTTACCACTTCTGTTTTAGGGATCTGTGTCTCAAACTAGATTCAGACGTTAGCAATAAAAGAAAAAAAAAAGCAAAGACTTTATAGTGTTAATGAGGGTTGTCTTTAATGATGTGTAACCTCACTGGCTAAAAATGTTAGTGTGTCTTGAATGAGTTTTCATCTGATATTTTATTAATTTTATTTTTTTTCAAAGACTTTTTCTGTAACATGAAATGGAGGTGGTAGTCTCTTATTGCTTTTGTGTTGTAGCATTTGTGTTGTAGCAATTGTCATTGCCTTCCTCTTACCTTGTAACTTGTCTCTTTTTTATTTATGTTGAAACAGTCCAGAGGGGTGATAATGATGTAGTGAGAGGAAATGAGACACGATTGCTATTGTACATATGTGAAAAGTCAACTTTTATATTGTCACTTTTTAACTTTTAGTTTCTGATATGGAGGAAAGGCACCATTGAAAGTAAAGAAAAAGAGTGCAGAAAAAATAATTCACAAGTGATTTTTTTGATGGTATTTACTTAATGACTTGTAAGTCATTAGTGATTTTGTGTACTTGCTGAATTGGTGGTTTTATTAATATGTTGTTTTATTAACATTGTGCTGCCCTACATTTTATTTACTCCTAACTTAAGAAAGCAGACATGAAACAGGGTGTTAGTGGCTGCTTGTGATTTTCTTCTGTTTCTCTTCTGATTCTCATTTTCACAGTAGTTCATAAATACAAATAAATAATTTAGCATACTTCAGGTGTAAGGCATGCTGTTGTCCCTAGTTTTTTTGGGGTGAGGAGGAAATGACTGGAGAACTATAGCTGAATTTTATATAAACATTGGGTATCCAGTTTGAACTTCCACAGAATTATTTTTGTCAGGATATGTAAAACTTTTTTTTGTAGTTCCATATATTGGTCATGGATGGTTACCATTGTATTTGCTTGATTTGCTGCTTGCCGGTTAAATTACTCCTGTTTAAAACTGGACATCACTGCCCAGAGTGATTATCTGTGAAAAGTTAGGCTGAATTGAATTTGCTAGCATTGTATTGGAGCGTTCTCAGGCATTTAGTTTTTAAAAGGTAGTATTCATTTCTGAATGAGGAAACTTCCTCGTGTCCACTAGCCTGCCAAAGTTAGCCATGTTTGCTTACCAGTGTTCTTCATGAAGTCAGATTATGTTGTCTACTTCTTCCACTTTGAACTTCAGTTGTGTACAACTGGGGTTGTCTCTTGGATTTTGGTAGCTGTTACAACAGCAGGTCACAGTTACCAGGAAAGACAATTGAAAGAGGAGTTACACCGAGCATTTAAAAACATGAACTAAGGCACACAGTTGTGTTCCAAAACCAGAAAGCCTTAGTCAGAATGGTGCGTAGAAGTTGTGTGGGAACAGAGAATACTGGTCTCTTCAGGTAAATTTTCCTTTTGATTCCCGAGCTTGACCAATTTCAGTTGTTCAGAGGATTCTAACTTAACTACATTTAATTTTGGAGGTGGGGGGTGGTGGGGGATGGCTGATGAAAAGCATACCTCTAACGCTTTTAAGAATGAGATTTTCTAGGCAAGAGTTTAAAACAGACAACATGAGGAAATTATCTGATTTTTGATACTTCTATCTGAAGTCACTGATTCACTTGCTGAAACTTGGAAGTAGAAAACCAACCAGCTGAAGACAGAGATCCAAAAAAATCAGTTGGATAAGCAATGCTTTGGCAAATTGAAAACTGAGTGAAAACAAATCATATTAAGTGTTAGGCAATCTTCATTATAAAGGAAAAAAATCACTATTATTGTTAATTTTAAAATGA